>JAHZMW010004498.1:0-49777 GCA_027743745.1 Alloscopus bannaensis
ACAAATAAGTAAACATGGCCACCCATTGTTTGTCACATCAACACGATCAAGGTTTGCATGCAAGCTTCATCCGCTTTTTACGCACAAATACGTGCTCATGTCAACAATTTTGTTTTCCTTATATTCATTTCCGAGCATATTGGTGAAAGCTTAGTGTGATAGGAATGCGCCGCCGCTGCTCTGTCAGACAAAGGGCAAGGTTACAATGTTTGTGAAACCCCGTGTGGAGCGGTAACCTTCGACATGGAGTGTCAACTAGCAAAAGATTCCACTGTGTACTTTGTCAATGCAAAACGTTTTCACTGACAATTGAGAGTTGCTCCTGAGACAATCTTGATGTTAGCGTGGTTTACATGACTCCATGAATGTGAAGGATGTAAGTCAAAATGCTCAAGGTTTATCTGAACTGCCGTTACCAAGTTTTGAGGATGAAGTTAATACTTGTCTTTATGGATTTCTTGAGTTAGCTCAGAATTGAATTCATTGTTTTGCAGATCTACTTGGAAGGCATTCCACGAGAACCGTCTCAACTAAGCCGTCGCTACCGGGGCTTCATTGCCATTGACGACGTCATGTTCAAAACAGCAGACCAATGTCCTGGTCACTGTACATTTGACGGGGGTTTGTGTGACTGGACAAATGAGCAACAGGATGACTTCGACTGGACACTGGTAAGAAAATGTGTGCCATTCAGTCCGTATTTTGTAATTCCTCTCCAATGAATCTTCTGCACTTTCAATGTAAGCTTGACACATCCCTACTATTTTGGCTTGCATATGCGCAATTACGCTAAAACTGCAATACTTTGTATAGATTTGTCTCACAATCGGTCTTGTTTTGTACATCTCTGGTTAAATCAATGATCATGCTATGTCACTGATTGTGTTACATTGTTAAGACTTTGTTACAGATCAGTGATCAAATTAAATGCTAGAGAATAATGATGACACGGTGTGATAAACGCACGTGTTGACCATACGGATTGAAGGTCCCCATAAAGAGAGATATCACGTATCACGTTTGTTGTACCGTAGTGATATAAATTATACCAAAATCAATGCCTCAATCTAACTCTGTGTGCACTTTGAAGCACACGTGTGTGAAGCACTTTCAGCGACTCTATTCTCTGTGCTGCGCCCAGTCTCTCTCAACTACCACCGGTAAAATAAATTGGAACTGACTTGGACGAGATGCAATTATCCTAGATTTGAAACACGAAACGAAATCAGAATGAGGGGAAAGAGGTCGCCCGTTGTGTATTTTTTACGATGTTTGTCTTTCACAAACACTTAACTATGGTCCGTCGACGACCAATAGGTCGTCGACGGACCATAGTTATTCGACGGACGGACTCGTATTGAAGTCGAGGTCACATGCTCATCATATTAATAATCCGATACATCATCCGCCTGTGTCGTTTTTTTAGAAATGTTTTCCCCTTTGTAGAAAATAACGTATTCAGTATGGCTGTACAGGAAGTGCGTAAAAGTTGATTAAACTAGTATACTCTCCCCTTTCGTCGCCACTCTCTTGCTGCACTCTTGTTGAGTAGAAGCTTGGTGAAACCTATTGAATTCTTGCACAACGCCGAGTTAACGAGCGAACGTGCTCTTGTGACGAATTGTCTGCTTAAGTTTGGCTTATAGAGATGTTCGTCGTATCATTACAGGGAAAGTGTAGTGTGTATACTGTATACCCACACTCTACAGAGGATGCAGTGCTTGATTTGGGTTTGGGCATCATAATAGCAGCCTTTTAGGTTTGCACAGGGAAACGTTAGTGGTTTCAAGCATGACCCCAACTTGACATTCCTCTATGAAGACGATACTTCAGCTTTTTTTCTCTGTGCCAATAATTGAGAGCTTTGAGAGCATATGGGGTTTCTAAACTTTTTTCTCGAACATTTTGCACAGAGGATGCAGTCGCCGAGAGTGGAAGAGAGAGAGAGAGCGTAAAAATGGCTGACGTACTAAAATGAAGTCTAAAACGTGAATCTCACGGAAAAAGCTTGAAACGCTTTGCTTAATGCCTGCTTTCACTAATAGTATTATGTGTTGTTGTAGGCAACTTCTCTAGCAAAAATTTTAGCACATGGACCCCACTCAATTGTCATTTCGCCCATTAACATTTTACTACAAAAACGTATATTAAACAGGGTCGTGGGAGCCAAAATCCGGCAACAGGGCCAATCATGGATAGAGCCAGTTACACTCATGGAGGAAACAGTGGGGGATACGCTTTTATAGACTCGTCCTTCCCAAGAAGGTCTGGTGACAAAGCGCGGCTCTCATCCAGGGATTTTTCATCCACAAGTAAGTCGAATAATGCACAAACGTGTCTCTCTCCGCTTTTTAAGAGTCATAATCAAAGTCCGTGCTTTCCTTGTCAATTTCGTCTCTTTATACTCATATACTCAGTCAGTCATTTATTTTGTGATGGCTGCGGGAACGACGTTGGAGTTTACTACAAACAAAAAATGAATTAGAATATGTGTCTCCCATCAAAAGCCTCAACTCGAGAGCTCCCAACAAAGATTCCCTGATGAATGGATGAGCAAGGTTGATCCCTTTTTATGGGAGATGTGTGGAAAACTTCGATATTATTGTCCATTATGGAAGATGACAATAATTTTTAGCCACTTTCCTCACGTCGTGAGTGGTGCGGAAAGGTGACCTATGAAAAAAGCGGCTCATACCAAGCCTCACTTTAAAAGCCTTCCTTTATTTCCTACTGTCATAAACACGGATGACTTTGGCTGCATCACATGATGTCAATGCATAATTGATTTGGTAAAGGTTCACAGGTGCACGAGCTGGAAGCACTCTTCACAAAAATGACGATGTCGTTAAAGTGATGAGGATGGTGATGGTGATGTCATGTGGCCCCAGGATGAGATATTGCCACGTTAAAGTAATTATTGAAATACGTGAAAAGCGCGTCGTGCTTCTAGCAAATTCTGTCATTCTCTAGCCGCCCAGACGGTTGCTGACAAAGAAGTTACGGGGGTGTAAAAAATGACTTCCTTTTAACATCCTGCGCACCTTTTTGATTTGAGATGAAACTCATTAAATAATACGGAATGTCATTAACAAGATGCAGATATTAAAAAGTTATAATTTTACCTTCAGGAGACAGACTGCATTTAGATGACATATCTCTCTACACTGAACCACTCGAAAGTGTGTCAAGACGATGCTATGACTTGTTTGACGTCCTTGAAAAGGACACACGCTACACTCATCCATAAGTGAAGAGCTGGGGTAGCTGTCACACCACCACTGTCACTCCGCTACTTTTGACTGTGAAATTGGTTTAAAAAGAAGAAATTTATAGATGTGAAAGTCAAGGTGGCACTTTCGTGCATAATTACGGAGCTGAGAATAACCTTCGTTTTGTAATCCGAAAACAGAGCAAGACTGTTACGTGACAGGAAGATTGTTTATAAATATGATTGGAGTAAGAGCGTCTCTCCTTCGTTTTTGCTCTCTTTTATATATGCGAAATATTATGTATGACAACGAGATTTCCTGCAACACAAGAGCGTATTATATGACCTCCTCCTCAGGGAAAACAAAACTCCTCTTGAGAATGCCCCGGAAATTGAGAAACGGACGAAAAGACTTATCATTCACCAACTCCTTCTACACATTTCCCAGTAGTCTGTTCCCCAAAGGTGTTTCGCCTGCTTTTAACATTTGGCATTTTAATCCTCTGTCACCTTCACACATTGTCAGCTCTTAGAGTTTTTTGGTGGTAAGGCAGTTGTGAATCGCAGAGATTGGCTGTAGATAATCTGTATTTTTTGTGTAGACATGTACGTTTTTGTGCATGTTGGTTTCTGATTAAAAAATTATGTAAGGTTGGATTATGGAACGCTACTGCATACTGGTCCGTGATTTATATCTGAAAATATTTATCTGTCAATATGAATCACTTCTACATTCAATAATCTTTTATCCTATACATGAGGAAAAGCGTGAAATATTACAGGGCCTCCATCACATGTAAAGCCACTTACATATGAAGCGGATATTAAAGTTGACTACGCTACAAATCACAGAAGCAAATCAACGTGTTTGTTTTATGTTTGACTAAATCCCATCTGATCCTTAAACAACAAAAGATAGCGGTTACTCTGTCACTGTCCGTCGTGGTTCTACTCTAAATACTATTTGCACTAACAGGATATAGATAACACGTCACCTCTAAAGTTTATGTTGCTTAGTTTTGGTCAGTGAAGCAACAGATTTTTCCCACAGAATTTTCCAGGATTTCGGTACTGGAGAACATCTCTGATTTTATTTCTTTCGTCTACTGATCTAGAGCCATGTTGTTCCTTTATCGTTTACAATCGTCATTTTCACATATGCACAAGTTTGTAGTATTTAGTGGACACATTCAAATTTAAACGTGATCAGCAAACCACAAAAATATAATATATTATTTGGCATACAGTATCATTGCACCATCGTGAATATTATGTAATGTTGAACCATATGTAACCTTCGGACTTACGTCAAGCGTCTCTGCAGTGTTAGCCAGCGACAGTGTTGTTCCAGCTTGTGCTATTTTAAGGAAGTCATCCGCTCACATTCATCCTAACAAGATGCATCCGCATAATGTCATCATTATTTTCATGATTATACTAAAAAGTGAACAAAGTGCATATGCTATCTGTAATGCAAATTAGTAATGTTGGTTTAAGCATTCCTCGTGATGACTCGAGGTACACTACTGAACCCTGGGCATCATTTCTACTCATTCCACTAGAGATGGTCTGATTGTCGGTGGGAGCGGGTTTGCAACTGATGATACGCGACACAAAGCGACATCAAATGACGACTGTGCGAGCTGACATTATGTGCATTATGCTCGTGTACAACGGTCGGCTTGGAAAGAAAGTTGAGGAAGTGAGCAAGTCAACTGAAAAGGGAGAAAAAAAGTTTTACTCTTGATGACAATCTTTTATTACACCACTGTCCTTACATTGTCTGCGACATGTATATAAAACTACATTGCAGTTTTCTTTTTTTCTGGCCTACACAAAAGAAACTTAGTTTTAGGCAACATTAGCAAATGCCAAATGCCAGCACGACACAGGGGGCAACAAGGGGAAAACTTTTTCCCTTGATAATTCATTCGGTCGGCCAAACTTTTTTCTCTTTGTCTTTCGCATCCTTATTTTCTCCATGAGCGAGCATGGCGAGCGGCAGAGTTGGTGCTCATTCAGCGTGCGCGCTCCCTTTATTCCGTAATGAGAGAGTGAGAGTGAAAGAATGCGTGTTGGATACACAATGAAAGCGCATCCCAGACACTCTGGTGAGATGATAACATTCTTGGAGATTTGCAAGAGACATTCCCGATTAGATATGACATTTACCAAGAAGGCTTCATCGTTTGCACATTATTACCCCCTCTTCACTTTCCGGAGCAATGAGCTACGTTTATTTTATCTTCGTGGTATACCTAATCACGGCGATAGCACAAGATCGAAGTCCTTGGCTGTCAGCAAGTCCCATTTCTCGCTAACTGATTGAAGAATGTAGAGTGAAAAGCATTTGTAATGAACTTGTACGCCCCCCGTATTCAAGATGCAGAGACGTTGTGGTGAAATTCTCTATTGATAAGCCACGTCCCAGAGGATTGCACTAATTATTTTGATAAACGACGTGCATATAGGGAAAAGGCATGTCATGTTTGATGAGATTTCCACTGTGAAATGGAGATGGGACAATCAATGGCAGGATTAAATGTAACCTGTCTAATTACAGTATAGTATCTGCTTCCTACTGCGACAACGTTGTCAATTCAATGAACTCTGTGGTTTCTTTACTTGTTACGTGTATACACGTAATTTGCATGTATATTGCGGCAGAGAATTGCCCTGTGCTAATTGTCGAATTGTGAGAGCATTCAGTTTTCCAGCAGGAATCCAGCTAATCATTTGGCTCACTCGTTGCAAACACCGACCACACGGCGACCAGTATTTCGGTTCGCTGTTTGAAAACAGCATTATCTCCTATTGTCAGTTTCTTTCAGAGAACGTACTACGCGTACACACAGCTATCTTTTTCTCTAATTGGAGACTGATTCAAGCTAGATCTAGCTATTATGGGGATGGTGAGATTGTCTGTTTTAAACAATAGACGATTTCTGCTATGGCATATGTGGTGGAGTAGGATTTGCAAATGCAATTCAATTGAAATGTTTTTAAAATAAGAGATACAAGGTAATTCCTGCCAGTTCGTTATTCTCTTCCATGTCCATGCTTCCACTCTGCTCCAGTCGTACTGTACTTGTAGCTGGTTGTTTCACAAGTCCTCGAAAGTCAGCCAACAAACAAATACCGTTTGCATTATTTTCTTATATCTGTACACAGCGACCAAAAAGTTCCGTTTTTAGCGCGATGCGACTTCTATTTAGCCCTGATTTCAATGTGCCTTGAAATTTTAAATCTGTATCTTTAATATTCCAAACTGGGAAGATAGAGAATTTTCCGACTTTCTTTGGCAAAACTGCGGTGGTAGCCCTTTCAATAGCACTGCAAGGGTGCCCTACGGTGGAACGCTAGAGTAATTCATTTTATCCAGCTAATCTAGTGCCAGGATAATTACAGATTAATGCAATCGTCCCTTTCAATGCATGAGTTGCGGCTTCAATACAGAAAATGACTTGCATGCTGAATCGTTTTTAAGGAGAGATGGCGACAAGTATAAAAGGGTCTTGTGTTTTGTTACGAGAGGGGCAAACCCGGAATCTGCCAAATTTGTGAAGGTCGATTTTTCGCGGTAGGAGGGAAAATGTGAGCTAATTTGAGTCCCTCCATGTTGATTTCCCCAAAGAACGCTTTTGTTGTAACCTATTTTTAAGACTTCCTTGTGCCTTTGAGTGGGCACGAGGAGAGAGAAACACGTTTGCAAAATTATACGGAAGTTAGGCACACGCTTTTGTTAATATTCATGCACCAACCATAATGGAAATGAGTAGATGACACTATTTCAACTGATATATTTCAGCGTGTTACGTGTTACCTTTTTGGCTAAATATATACAATAAATATTATAAACTGCCCAAGTTTATTTTTGTCAACATCACGACACCATTTTTTTGTCAAGAGAAAAAAGTTTGACATGCATGTTTTTGATGTGACAACTATTGAATGGAAATCAAGGTGAATTTCATGAAAGTACGAAAATTAACGGCTTTTCCTCTCCCTTGTAGCGTGTGGAGTACGTACGACCAATAGACCACGTTTTTGCAAATGACGTTCTTGGGTGAAGGTGATGAAGTCTAAATTAATAATTAAAGACGCACACGCTCCGTTTGTTAGATTACTATATTTACATGCTTCTATAGATGAACTATGCGTTATCACTATTTAATTTTTTACGACAAGATGTTCGCTGAATGTTTTTCCTCTGAAACTCCTGAAATACATGTAATTTGCTTAAGACACGATTCTGATTTGCTACATCTATTTTGTCAACTTTGATTGAGGAAAAATTAAAATTGTCCACCGCCATGCATAGTTGGAAGTGTGACTGACGCCAAGTCAGAAATGTCTCAGCATCCTATCGGCATCCTCGTAATCGTTGCAAGATTTAACTCATTCAGTTGACGCGCGCATATGCCACGATGGTGAGCTCATTACGCGGAGCTTGACATATTTCAGAATTTGAGGATAAACAAGTGGTGAGAAAAAAGGCGTCATCTGTCATCCTTACATCACCTTTTTTATTTGCTCTTTTATGTCGATTCACGACACATGAAGGGTTTAGCTTCACAAATACTAATACGAATGTCGTATTATACGGAGGTGCATGAAAATATGGCATCTTTCGTGAACGATTTCGCATGTTGTACGTGCCGTGTCCGTGGATCAATATCATCATGTGTGTATGGAGTATAATTAAATTAAGATTTCAATAGGAGGCACACTATGCGCGTCAGTGGACGTGAGAAGGAAACCGAGAGAAGTCCGTGTTGGCTGCCATCATTGAAACTTCTCTTTCACACTTCATTTCATGGACTTCCGTATTGAATTATTTATGTTTATAGCATCCACACCTCCACACGGCTTAAGGGTCCTACCAACTATGCCAATAGAGTAGTCTTTGTTTATCGGTACACGGGCGGAGGTGTGTGTGAAAGGATGCAAATTGGTATGGTATCCTTTTCAGGACAATGACAACAAATCAAAGGCTGTCTAATGATACTGCCCACGGTTTTCACATGATTTTGTGTATGAAAGCGAGATGCAAAGTGCAAAGGTATGACGCCTCCATATTTCATATTTGTGTATGTTATATGAAAAACTGGCCTTGGACTATGATCTGAATGAGTGGGGGTCAGTGAAAATTGATAATACTAAATCAATCGCAGAGAAAGGTCTCCTTTTGCTACGTGATCATTCCCACACAACTCACTTTATTACGTGGAATTTATTTTATGTTGTCTTCTTGAAAACTCCGAATCACACTTTATGAACATATTATACACAAACTAACGGCGTTGGCTGTATGATTTTTGCATTCTGAGACAAGTAATTGGCGATAAACGCATGTGTTGTGAGATAAATACATATGTAGTTGCATTAGAAGTAGCAAAGGCTGACATTTGAACCATCCGTGCCGCAAAGAATCCGAGCTTTGCCTTGTACAACAAAGGTAATGATTCGACTTTGTTCGATTTGAAGCAGCCATTTATGTCGTAATTAGAAAGTAGACTGTCGCACCGAAATTCAGTGTATTGTGACAAGATCGTTAAGCACTATTGTGCTGCACCCACCCTTCGGACTAAGGTCCGAACACCAATTTTCGTACAAAGACTGGATAAATTTGGCAGGCAATCTCGGGGCTGCTCAGAATTTTAAAAATACTTTTTTAAACTTATGTTGCTATTACATAATTGACAAACAAATTTGCATTGTTGAATAACATGTTGGTTGCTAGAGACAACTATGCCAAACAACTATGTTTTGTCATTAATGATAAGAGCAAACTCTTTTTCCGTAGAAGGCGACTCACCCCTCTGCATGCGATTTTGGACTCATATGTACGGGAATGGGGTAGGGACACTCCGGGTTATCGTCCATGATGTTGATGAGGATCAAGACAGAACAATTTGGTCACTTTCTGGTGAAGCCGGAAACGCTTGGTATCAAGGCCAAGTGCCCATTTCCTCTTTCACCGCTTTCAAGGTTTAACTTGCTCTAACTATCCTAACGCAATACAAACGCGGCGTTAAAACCTAATTTGTTTCAACGCTGCATTGTGACGCAGTTTTATAAAGTTTATTAACTAGTACTCAATTCTCCTCAATTTTAGATCGTTTTTGAAGGGGAAGTTGGCAAGAACAACCTCGGCGACATTGCCATCGATGACTTGTCCTTTGCTCCTGGTGCTTGTCCAAGTAAGTTGCTCAAAGTTTCACTTTTTTCATTCTCTCTCCGATATTGATTTCTCATCAAGTTCGAACAAAATCCTTCACAGCTTCGTTTCCTGTATGCCTTTACTTTAACCCTCATCATCGTTCTTATTTCTTTACGTGTATCAAAAGTGGCAGAAAATTGATCGCATGGTGAAATGGAAATGCACACCAAACTTGTTAGTGAGCTGAAATGAGTTGGTTTGACTTGGAAACTAGACTCCTCACAAGGATGTGACAAGCCTGAAAACAGTAATTTTAAATGCATTGTGTAATCCAACTTTCCATCATCAGATCATTCACAGACTCCAAAGAGAGAGAGAGAGAGAGAGACGAGAGAATAAATGATGTACACGAAGCTATATTCTGCAGCAACTGTCAAGAAAATACGCACAACAATATATCATACATCTCTTGTGAGAAGAAGAATGTTGACGGTTTTTTTTTCTCTAAAGATTTATAATCACTACTACCATTTCTTAAGTAAGACTTGTAAGGAAACAGAAGGATTCAATTGAGGAAAAAAACACAGCAGCTCAATAATGCTGAAGAGTCAAGAAATTGTCAATTTATAAATGCAGTATTGATCATTGTGGTAGGATGATGACGAGAAAGAAGTCAGAGAAAAATCTTAATGATGATGAGGTACATACATGTATGAATTGTCCCGTGTTTTCCTTCTCTTTTAACGTCAACACAGTCATCTTTACAGAGTTAGTTTTTGATTGTGTTGTGAATGAAGACGAAGGTGTTATTATCAGATCAACGTAAGCCAAATATAGCATTTTTGAGTCTCTCTCTCGTGCAGGAGTGCACAAGCTGTAAATTGTTTGATTGTATCACCCTCATTCCTGGCACGGAGTGCATACAAGCGGAGCAAACAAGCAGTTACCTAGACAGCGTAGTATATTTATGCAAATTTTCGTGTATGGATGACAAGTTCTGCTACCGAAATTGAAAGTGACCAGTACATGAACCACCAGCATAGCAGCTGCTACGATGATGATGATAACTGATCACTTTCTTTGACACAGCGTCAAAACTCTTTCACACACTCGTCGTGCATCCATCTCATTAATAATCAGGTTTTTTTTTATATAGCAAACACAGCGTATCACAGAATGGTGCATCGTGTTGCATTCAGGGATGACTCATTCTCATCATCGTTCAACAATCCTAAGCAGTGTTCCTTATTAGATCACACATTGTGCGTTACACACTTTAAAAATCTATATATAGCATTTCAGGAAAAACGAGTCGTTTTCAAAATGGCATCACCGCATATGATGACGCATATGGCTCCTGTCATAATATTCGTGATTTTAATCGCTCGCATTTTGGAATGACACTGTTTATCCAAATGAGCATCCACATTTGACAACAACCTCCTTCTGAAAAGTACTCGCATTTATCTTTCGGGAGTATAACTTCTCTGTGCAAATCTACAACGCTTGCTCTCAATCTGATTGAAATGAGCGATGCGGCAATGTTGAGGGAGAGTTTTTCTGTGTGTTTACAATATTTGTGAAATGAGTGTCCCCTTTTGGCTCACACAATATTTCTTTCGTGCATCTAGGTGCTCCACAAACGGCATCGGGATTATCTGGAGACTGTACATTCGAAATTGATGAATGCGGTTGGGCGAACGTCGGGCCCAATTCAAGGACGGACGAGATGGATTGGGAGAGGAGGCTTGGATCTAATGCGCGAACCCCGATTTCAGACCACACATTGGGCTCTCCTACAGGTTGGTCCGTTTCGAAACAACCACGATGACTAATGAATCACACATTTTTGGACAGCCATATATTTCCACAAGCGACACACATGTCATAAATTCATGGCATGAAGCTGCCTTTTTAAAACTTCCTTCTAAAGCATATTTTGGCGAGATTAAGACTCCTATATTGAAAATTTACCACGGTTTGCCATCCGCAGTCAAAACTGGTAGCGAAGAAATTAGCATTTTGATTTATTTCTCTTTCACGGCTTTTGTTCATCCAAGGCTAGTAATTAAAGATGAGCGATTCAATTCAGAAAGGTGATCGGGATGGAGGAGTTTATGAAAAATTTATCTCTATTCAATCAGTTAATTATGGCGCTACACGAAACAATCGCAGCTCATCGCTGAGAAGTATTGAATTTGTAAATAGGCATGTCGTAATTAAATGGAAAATAAGAGTTATTAGGAAACAACAGAGGAAAATTCCCAACGGATTTTTAAACGTATTTTGTACGCTTCGCACAGATGTGTGCATCCATGCTCATCGCGTGTTGATCATGCAATCAATAAATGGTCTTTGTCATTTCGCTTGTCTCTCCTTTTCAGGGAATTTTATGACGCTCAGTGGTTTGAGTGTACAGAGAGCAGGGGATAGGGCATGGATGACTTCCCCAGCCTTCAATGGATCGAGTAAACCAAGATGCATCTCATTTTGGTGAGTTTGTAATATTTCCGTTCGCTTTCTAGCTGTTTTAATCGCATCATATTTAATACGTAAAACTCAATGAGCGGATCATCTCAGATGGAGAACGACTGATAAAGCAACCGTTGTATTTATAGTGTCTTAAAAGAGAAACGCATGACAGAATATCAATTAAGTGGTGCAAACGGGAAATTTGAAAAATTATTTCGCAGGTATTACATGTATGAGCCCTTTATCGATACGGGTGGACCAAGTCTCGGAGGACTGAAGGTGTACACAAAGCCTGCTCCGAGCGCGAGCAGTAACAATGATTTAGCGTACCACCAACCTAAAATGACTCCCATTTGGAGGCTGTACAATCAGCAAGCTCCTGTGTGGAAGTATGCACAGGCGAAGTTCATGGAAGCAGAGCCAGTTCAGGTATGACTTGTATGCAATAAAAATACTGCTGAAGTTAGGATTGATTGCAATGATATTGATGACCATCACATTATCTCCACACTGGTTGACAACATTGTGTGACAAACAATTTATTTATACTTGGATAGATTTTCATATTTTTGCATCAAATTTTCAATCAAATGTCTTAAGAATACAGACGTAAAGCAACTGGAAATGTGCAAGAGAGTGCATAGCCACGGTGGGGTAGAAAGTAGCATTTGGTTGAGGGAACGACGACCTGTGCTAGATTCAACTGATCAATGTGTATACTTCATAATACATTACATAGTTACATTACATTGGAATACAACGGCTTCGAGCTTAAGTTAGTAAAACAGAAGTAACTCAGCATTTAACCTGAAACAAGATATTGCCAATGAGCCCAATTAGAGTTAGGCCATAACTTACGATTGAGCTTGTCCGCGGTGCCGGCTTCAGCAAAATAGATTTGACCAAGAAACAATCCTTGGAAGTTGACGTAAATTACCTTAGACCAAAACTTTTTTCCGTGTCATTTATATATTTTTTGCTACGGTATGATTGTATGGGACTTTTGCTATATATGATTATATGGGAAAATTGTGAGTGGGTTGTGGCCCACTAAACTCTACGACAATTTCTACTACATAAATATCCGCATTCTTGTGCAACACCATATTAATATCAAAAGACGCATCACTTTTCTCGTTTTCTCAACTGATATGCGACAGCAAAATGTCACACAAAGCGCTATTACTAAATAATAATTGTGTTGCAGATCGTATTCGAAGGGATTCACGGATCAAGTCGAGCCAACGGATTTGTCGCCATCGATGACATTGCTTTTTTCGAAGGCGATTGCACAAGTAAGTTGACAACCAATCATCTTTTTTTCCACTCCTCTATATGACTCAATGACTGCAGTGCATTCAATTCAATGTATCAGACAATCGGAGTATGTGTCACTTAATTCATGTCTTACAAATATGAATCCCATTTTCTTTAAATAGTCACCTCTTTCAATGAGCTGAAAAGCGAGAGAGAAAAATGGGTTCTCGGGACAAATGATATTCTCTTCACTCGTTTTGTTTTCCCAAGAACGCTACTACTCCACTCCGCTTTGTTATCATATACAAATGTGATTTGATTCCTTCTTTTTATCTCTTTACTCGAGAAAACGACACAAGTCACAAGTTAAGCTAGCATGTCTTTTCTTCTCAAGCGCATGAAATACCGTCTCTTTCTGAACCTCTCGCGTTCAAAACGTCGATAGTAAAGGGTAGAGACTTTTTTCTGTTATTCCACATCGTGTCACATTATTAGAGAGACGAAAGGTTCCCGCATCATTCAATATGGTTTTTTCTTCTTCGTTTTATTTATTACATTACATCAAATCCCCACACGAATACTCTAACTCTCTCGTCTTTCGAAGAAAAAGAGGAAGAGATCACATTCGGCGTGCGTGTTGCACTCAAGTGTGGTGGTCGTGAGAGATGAGTGATGCATTCTCAAAAAATACTTCCATCAAAAGTCATCCTATCTTTGTCGATTCTTTGTCAAAGTGACTACCTCTACCGCTGCTGTTCCTTTTATCAGAGAGACATGGCATTTAGACACAACACACTGAATACAGGAGGAAGAACGTCTCCGTATATTTGTATCGGTTGTGTAAGATTCAAGTGAGAGAAAAAGATTCGTCTTTTTACTGCGGATTTTTACGATGCCCCGCAATTGAATAGCAAATATAATCCTGTATTGTGCTCATGTTCAACATCCTCGTCCATCTGTCTTTGTCATTACAGTTGCTGTTGCACCTATTCATCACTTTTTATGCTTTGAACTGCTCTCTCTCTCTCTTTCTGAAGCAAGAAAGGAGCGAAATAAAACGTATTGCATTGTCGCACACTGCAAAAAAAAATCCCACTGTACGAATTCACGTGAGAGAGGGAAAAGTACAAGAGTGCAAGGATCTGACGGATCGTACATCAAATGGATTTTATATTAAATGGTGGCAGCACCACCATTATGTAGGTATACAAACGTTCCGAAACTAAAACATGTACAGTCACATTGCATTTTAGTATTTCTCCGTTTTCCTCACTTCCCCGCTGTCTCTCTCGCTCGACGTGTCAAGTTAATGTTAAATTAAATTGAGCACAGGGTACAATTGGAAAAAGCAAAAGAGAATGGGAAGAAATAAAATAAAAGCCGAAAGTGCAGGAATGAGGGAAAATGAAGTACCGAAATGTTCCGCATGACTCCTTGATGCTTCTCCAGAATTGTGGAGAATATAGAAAGATTTCTGTGATTCCTCTCCTTTTTCCAACAATATGAAATGGAGGGCACACAAAATTGAGTTATTGGATGGGCAAAAAGCTTGCGAAATATTACAGGAATTCTCCACGAGAGAGACTACGAGAATATGAGTTAAAACGCCACTTTCTATTGCCTTGTTTAGAAAATTTTAAAAGTGAGTCGTCCTTCACCACCCTTATAATACTACAGACCAATTATGGTATGCACTTTGTATACTTCATTTGATGGTACTTCATTTTCATGAAGATGGAAAGAAGTGATTCCGCGTATATAAAAAGTAAGCATCATTCTGGAACAACGTTGAAGAGCTACGGACCACGATGCTCTTCTCTGGAGCTGTAAAACTAACAAAAAAATCGTAAGCGAGAAATTGTGTTCAATGAACATCAATGAGCTTCTAAAGTCCTGACACGAAGACTGGCATTTACCAAGAAGCTACACAATTCATAATATGCTCATCGACGCAATGCTTGAGGGCACGTGTGCTCTATGTTTTTATGATTTTAATTAGGGTGACCCACACAAGTCATTTGAAGGGCACTCCTTGTCCTTCAGTCTAAAGAAAGGAGTCTTCTCATTGTCTACAAGTTTGAACCAGAAAATAATATACTTCGAAGAAGGCAACGTGTAAATGCCGAGTCTTTTGATGTTTCATTTCTTGTAGCGATGCCAGAAAGCTCTTATGTGAATGAAGGGGAGTGTTCGTTTGAGAAGGATATGTGCAACTGGAAGAACACAACGGCGGATCTAGTGTACCGGTGGCAATTGGCAACGATCACTAGGAGACCCGCCAATCTCCCAGATAAGACCTTCGGAGCTCCAGGTTTGACTTCTTTTCACACAAACTTATACACTCCACTCTTCTTTTTATTGCTTTCACAAAAATTAGATCACTTTAAATCAGGTTGCAATTGTGGAGAATGATGACTTGAGAGTAGGCGAAAAGTAACATGTTTTTTATGGAAAGCTTTCTGCAGCTAATGTAATTTATATGTCATGCGTTCATTTCAGTGGGATATGCTTACTTTGACATCTTCAGCCAAAATCCTCAAGGCCAGCCAGTTCGGATAGTGTCAATGGTGCCTGCAACTGGTGACAGGATGTGCTTCTCATTTTGGTATTTTTAGTCTGTTTTTGTCATATGAATCTCCAAGATACATTGTGAATGGAGCAAGAATTTAACTAACATAGACGGGTTGTTTGGATGAATTTACAAAAAAAAATACGGCTTTTGTGCCTGTGAAAAATTTCAGGTACGCTGCGTTTGGAGCGGGAGAGTCAACCGTGTTGCGAGTATTGACTGCTGAGCCCAAGTCTTCGGATGGAGATTCTTCCTCTGATGACGATGAAGGAACGCAGGTATAATCTAAGATTTTGCAGAGTGAAGGACTACGTTTTCTTTGTGCACATGTTGCAGAATGGCAAGCATATACAAAGTAATGCGTTTCAGGGATTAGCTTTTACTCAGAATGAGCATCAATAGAGGCGGTGAAGAATAGCGACAAATTCTAAGTATTTTAAAGGCCACAAAATAAAAAATAAGACATCCATCCATGCTTTGTGCATCTTTCTCGTTACTTTCACCGTCGTTCATTTGACCCGTACCGCTCAGTCTGAGTCTCAGACATGGCAGATCAAATCATCAACATGCATTTCTAAAGAGCAGCTCGTAGTATTTTTCTAATACCGCTTCATCTTGCCCTTAAGATTTGAACACACTTGATAACATTTTCATGAACATCTTCCAGGTTTGGAAGCTCACCGCAGCTAATCTGAACACACAAAGTCCGACATGGCGGCCCGCACAAGTGTCGATGGATGGATCAAATCCCATGCGAATCATTCTCGAAGGTCAAGCGAATAACGGAGGTTTTGCAATCGACGACATTGGATTTCATCCGGGGGAATGTGCAAGTAAGCTCGTTCACTTGTAATGCTTCACACTCTCATCACCGCATATGAGTGTTTCCTCTTTTTAATGGCTGTCGAGATAATCCCGTTGTCGCGAACAAAAGATGCGTCGTAGTAGATGAGATGGAGAGGTGATGACGCAAACCTCAAGCAATGAGCACCTTATCCATTGTTCCTCTTTATTTAGTTCGACCCAAGGAAGCTGGGAACACGGAGTAGGAGAGCACGGTGTCCAGCAGTTTCACGTCTCTTCTTCTCATGATGATGGTCACAACAAAAGCCTTGGCAGAGTCACCCATTGAAACAACTCGTGATCTAGTGCTTGAATAGAAGAGGATGCTCGATGACGGTGCGAATTCCTTCGAATCCCCTTCGAAAAATAAATCACGTTCTCCTACCAGAAGAACCTCTTTCAAGGAGTCTCTCCGTGTTTGTATGTGGAGTGTGTGTACATTGGAATCTAATATAGTGCAGGGGCTTGCGTGCGTGTCCTCTGAGTGCGCGTCTGCAACCTGATCGTGTTTGTACATATAATAGGACATGACAATTTTTGTAATCATGTTTCCTTGTTGAACAAACTGTCAACAATGGAGACGCTACTGCTGTACTTACCTAGAATCAGATAGAAACTATGTAGTCGTTAAGGCACGACATATTTCGCAGGAAACATGTCCACGGGCAACTAGAGCAATGATATTTGTACATTGTATAGCTGCACATACTACATCATATTTAATACTTTTAGCGCCTCTTTATTTTACTATTCCTGCTCTTGGATACAGCCAAGTACAGCAGGCAGAGAGGTTTAGTTAAGACTACTCTAGGTTTACGCTGATCTCATCGATAAAGTGATGAAGTGATATCAAATCAGAGAGGGAGTATATGGGAATTGGAATTTTTTGGAAGGTCGGCCATATTTCCTCCTGGCAACTACAAATATTTATTTGTGTACGTTGTACATTTTGTAGAGGTTGTTAAAGATATACTCTAGTTGTGTAGTGCATTAAGATTTTTTAAAAGGATAATCAATTTCCGTTAGATTTGGATAGACTTGAAGAGGAGTTTTCGTAATTGCATTTAGTTAGCATACAGCTTAGAGCTAATGAAAAAGCTTTGTATTACTGAAACACTACATTTTAGAGAATGAACGTTGACGTAAGCGTGTAGTCATAGTATTTGTAAAATATTGTAACAGAAAAAGGAAAATTGTTCTTACCATGAATTACCTATGTGTACCTATCCGTAAAATATGTGTATAAGACAAAACATTAAAACTGTAGACGAGAGTGGAGGCATAGAAGCTGTGCATTATATAAGTGCAAGTAAAGGACTGTGACGTGATGATGTGTGTAATTTTTCGACAGACTTGCAATAAAAGTTGCCTGCACCAAGCGAAAGAAAATCGATCATTTCTCATCCTTGCACCCATTCACTCGCCATGTAATCTGCGAGGAAAAGTTGAGCCAAAAGGGCATGAACTCACCACAATATTGATGCATCATGCTTATTTTCTGCGGTCACACTTACTATTTGAGTCGAGTTTAGAAACTCAGCTTTTGAGCGTCGCCCCGTCAGTCGATCATTCTTAATTCGGTAATTAATGACCATGTGCATTTTCGATTGAGAGCTTCATGATTGATTACGAATCAGAGATTATACATTCTTTTTCTTCCTTCCTGGATTTGAGGCAAATACGACGACAAATTTTTTGATTGTGGTTACCCGCTTATTTGTTAATTAATGCTAAACTGTAGTCAGTCGGTGCTTGAGAAAAATGAAAAGTCGTCACTGAATTGTTTACCATCTCGAAGGATGAGCCTTTTATCTAGCTTTTGAAAAGCAGCAGAGAGTAATTTTTCGTTCATTTTCAATTGCCCAGTTTTGTTGCCTTCCACCAGAACCCAGCAATCTTCTCGGCGTGCATCTCAAGTCGACTTAAATGCACCAACAGAGAGGAAATGGGCAATGCAAGCATGTGCATCTTCGATTCATTCCTCCTCGAAAGTATTTCACTGCTATAAACTGCATACAACACATTGGATCGAAAAGACAGCTCAAAGGAAGACAAATTGACGACTGAGCTCCTTTCTTCATTTTATGATTCCCTTGTCTCTGCTCTTCTAGTCGTTAAGGCACGAGGCACACACGAGCAAACAATGAGTTGTCGAGATGGGATCGGATGGTCACTTGAGTGCTTGCAAGTTATGCAACATTTCTCTCCTCTCTATTTGCACATAATCTGTTCTGCCTTCTCGATCAATAGGTGAAGGAAGTTGGCACTTCTTGGGTGCACTTACTCAACATCCTCTCACTGTTCTGATTGTTATCGTTGAAAATCAACATGTAATTGTGCTCGAATAGCAAGCATCACTTTGACGGGGCAACACGGTACTCGAGTCTTTTTGAGAAATGACAGCAAACCTCGATATATAATTAATTATTTTTAAACACAGCGTTAAAATAAATTTCGTCTCTTCAAGCAAAATTTTTACGATAAGAGCTGTAGCACCTTATGTATCCATAAGTTATATCCGAAGGCTTGTAGACCTTTGACGTGACAACGTACTTCCGAGAAGGTAAATCACAGTTTATAATATTCTACTGTCACCGTATGAAGGATAAAGTTAGTTACCAGGGGTAAAAAATAACGATAAACCGTCGTATAGTTTTGTAAATACATACAACAGCATAAGAACTCTCTCAGGAACTACTGCATGAACCCCTACATTTCTTATTGAGTCCGGTAGAGAGACGTAACTAATCAAGTGATCATGTCCAATTTGGATATATTATGACGCTCTGTGCAGAATAGCGTGAAATCTCGTAGCTTCAACAGCACCGCTACCTTCCAAAACTCATCATCTGCAAGTATCTGCAAACACACACATCGTATGCAGATTTTGCTCTCTTCGTCGAGGCAAGTCAATTAAGAGTTTGTCTTTGTGTGAGCAATGGAGGTGACCTAACCACTGCGCATTATGCGGTCCACGTAGTTTAAATAGAATCACTCCACGATTTTCCCACCTTAGCGCTGCCTGAGCATTGGAACTTTTTCACGGGAACTGGTGGTGTAATTGAAAAGAATTCATTTAACCACCCTCAGACACCCACGCATTGTAAAGATATATCAGGCTCGACAACTTTCAAACCACATTCAACAAGGACTCCTCCACACTAAAAAAAGATTCAGTAGCTTGGTACAAAAACAAATTTAAAATGCCGTAAAAGAGGAGTGAGTGAGTGTGACTGAGAATCAAAGAAAAACACAGTAAATTCCACAAGGCAAATCACCCCTTTACAGCTTCTTTCCCTCATTGTTATGCACAAACACACACGCATCAATTTTTTAGATGCACTCCGCTACCACCACCACCATCACATAGAGTTCTTCCTTTGATTGTATTAATGTTCTGCATGACCGTGTCAAATTGAAGGTACATACCTGATTTGCATACTTGAAAATATGGATAATGGATACTAGAATGTGATGTTTGCGTTGTCTATGCATGTCTAGGTATTAAATTCTCTTCAGGGGTTTCAGCCTCTACCAAGTTGACGGTACCCGGTTGGATGACAGCCTTCGGAATAAAGCCATGCTGATCAGTATTCTCTCTGATTAAAAAAACTAAAGATACAAGAAGTCATTTTTTGGGTCAATGAAGACTAAGTAAATTTTCTGGCACAATATGATAGGTCTCTTTGAACTTGAAAAACCCTTAAAAGATTGGCCATCGTACACTTGATGATGAAGGCACGAAACGCATCCTAATAATAACAAATACATAAATGTTATTTTAACATAATGTAAAAAAATATCTGCCTAATTTAATTGCAAATCGGGAGGGCGTGAATGAATGTGATGCTGTACGTCGATAAAATCGAGCATTCTACATGTGAGCGTGTGTTGTAAAAACTGCCCTCGTCGTAGTTATGCTGACAGCGCTTTTGAAGAGTAATTGTACTAACTCCACTCGCCACAAAATGACGACGAGAGTTGAAATCACACTGGAAAGTATGCCAAGGCCTAGTGTTAGTTCGTACTGTGGTTTATAAGGTACACTTTCCGGCCAGTTTGATAACCAGTGAAGTGCGAACTTCATACGCCAGTGTACGATTTTGAAAAATTAGCTGGAAACACTCGCACTGTGCGCTTCTCTGGAGGCTACTCCTGTCCACCGTAACTAACAACGAATCCAATGAAGACGAATTGAATCCCTTGAAAACCCTGCTTTGTACCTGCAAAACACACCTATTAAGCTACATGTTAAAACCTTCACAACGAGTCAATCAACGACAGCGGTTTTTTTATAGCAAACATTTATTTCGTTGTGCACGTCACATAGAATCTTATGCACTTTTTTCTAGGAACTAGAAACGGAAGGAAGTCTGTAAGAGGAACTCACAAACCTTTAATTTCCACACCTCATGGTGCATAAAACTGAATTATTAAAGCGACACCCTTTAGCAAGCATGACATTTTAATTTTGTCATTTTTCGTTCCAGACTCGTGGCAGCAACTGAGTCAACCTTCTAAGCCGTTCAATATTGAACAGAAAGAGAAAAAACCCAACGCACTCTGTTCGATCCTCTGACATTTTTGACTTTCAAAGAACAGCAATCTGCCCGTTGCTAATATTAGCAGCTTTGATGTTACAATTAATTAGCCCAAAATAATTTGTCGGAAGGGGAGACATTTTTGATAAAGCGAGATTCGGAACAAAGAGGACGCTCACTTGTGCCACTGCATGAGGCACATGACAAAGTTTCTTTTCAAAGTTTTATTTTCAACTGAGCCAACATGATACTTCTGTAAGTTGCCACACGTGTAGCTCCATCCTACACATTTGTCCTTCCACACTGTTCCTTTAACACCCGATTAATGAGCTCGTTGAAGGAGCAAAATCCGTAAACGGGGAAAAGGTATACCTACGTTTGAAAAACTTCACTTTCATCCAAACCATGCAAACCGTTGTGTGCCGATCGTCCATATTTTACAGTTGATGAATGAAAGTAAAAGTGTATCCCAGATTTAATCTGTACGTTGGCAATTGTTGCCATCCACCATTGTCCCGTCATCGTCAAAATATGCATAATACCGTATGGACGCGTCTCACTGAAGTACATATGAATCGACATCTTCAGAAACGCTGGCATGTGATGCTAAATTTGCGACATCAAAATTGAATCTGCTTGCTCGTACTCCTCTCCACACATATTACAAAATTTACAATTACTCAGTCTGTGTAACAAACGAGGATGCATCGGAAAGTCTTTGCAATCAAACGCAAGAAGCTCGCCATAAAAAACGCATAATATGCACCACAAGATGACCACGGTTTACTCGGCGATATACCGGCATACACGCACGCATAATATGATGTACCTTATGAATAAATATCTCAATGCTGAGGCAATATGTATTTTTGGATGACGAATTGAAAATCTTGGTTTACACAAACAGATTTAAAAACTTTGATACAGGCTCCTTGTTTTGGCTAAACTCTTGGTAATCAACGTGGTTTGCTATTACATTATCAATACACAAAATCAGTACATGATAAATTGTACAAAAAATGTGTCCCGTAGTGTTTTTTTCTAGTAGGAAGGGCTCTCTTTACTCATATATAAATAAGTTGGGGTTTCAGCTTCCCTTCTCAGTTCTCAACTGGTTGCCTCAACTCCATTTTAAACAGTTAGGAAAAGCAAAAAAAAAGTTTGAAGTTATTGCGGTTTTTTCATAGTTCGCAATCAATTAATACGCTGAATTTGAATCGGAGCGAATTTCGCTTCTGTGAACAATTTAGTAAATAGGGCAAAAGTGTGTTTTAAGTGTGCTTCCAATAAAAGTTTGGCGCAGTGAACGAAAAGTAATTCAACAATTACACAATCCTCCTTCATTGAGCATTTATTTCCTTTTGAGGATAGGGGACAGAGGGAAGCTTCGAAACTTGTGTAGCTGTGTGAAAAGTTTCCTCTCGATTCTATAAACTGCTTCCCAATTTTTTTCAGTGAAATTAAAAAAAGTCAGAAACAAGTAGACTCTAGTACAGGTTGTGAACTTTCAGAGATATCGAATGTTGCTCTTATCGCGGATCGGCTAGAAATGAAAAGTGAACTTGATCAAAAATCGCTAATCTCGTTCTATCCTCACATTCCCCCCTTCCCCTCCCACGCACAAAGAGCCCCAATTCGTTTTCGAAGGTAGAATGCAACGCTACCTGCGGTTTTGAACAAAATTGGAAAATAACATCAGCGCATTCGACCAGCTTTCGTCTTTTTCTTTGGAATACCATTTATTTCCGTTTGCAAATTAAACAAACACAATTTTCTCCACACATACAAACTCTAGCACAAACAAAGGAGAAGAAAACTTTTTCTTAAATAGAAGCAAAGAGTAGAAGAAATAAAGAAACACGCCACACGCCTACCGCAGACAACCCAATCGCTATTCTTGTCCCTGTTCCCCTCTGCACAAAACTCGAGGACGTCTTTCCCAGCAAACAAAAAACTATGGATTAGCAACATTGGATTGTTTTCTACTCTCCCTTGAAGATTGAGTTAGTCGACGGAGAAGAAAAACCAGGAGAAACTTATATAATCGCTGATGATAACAGACTTTTTCCTCTAAGAATTGTTCTGGTCAGAGTACAACAGCGCATATAGTCTTCATACATCGACAAGGAACACACACGCATCACATTTTTCAGTGAAAAACACACAACTTCCACGCTGCAACTGACTACCATGGGAATTGGATGGAGAAAAGTTGGAAGCCTGACGGTACGTTACCATCTCTTTCTCCTCATTTTGTTTAATAGTTTCGGCTAGGAAAAGATGTACAAAATTTTCATTCTTCTTTCGTTTTCTTCTTATTTAAAAAATTGTACATCTTACTATCGAAGAAAGTTCTTTTGATCTTGTGTCGCATGCACGTCTTTTAGTCTTGAGGGCCGTCGTCGTTGCAAAGTGCACGCAACCAGCGGCCTCAGCAGACATCTGCCTAGACATGTATTGAGCCATTAAATGTGTTTAACACAATTACACGTTGTTTCAAGGCGAGCCCATTAGATGCTCGGTGAGTGAGTAGATATACGAGCTGACTGAGAGAATGAGTTGCATATAGAATATTTTTGCCAGAAGCAAAATTTACCAACAAGCAAGCCCAACTTTTAATCTGTCTTCCATTAGCAGGTACACATTATTTTCTAGGAGCATATAGTATGTGTGGCTGTACATTTCTCATCACTGCCTGCGTCTTCTTATACTATCACTCAACTCTCTCAGGTAGATTACGTTTTGGGAAAAGTAACATCACATCATCGATGATGTTGTGATGTGCTTTTGAAGCGTCATTTCTCCTTCCCTCCACATTCTCAGTGGTGAAATCACTTGGGTTTCCATTATATTTTACAGTGTACTTCATGCTGGCGTGGATTGTTTTCCCTGGCGCTGGTCTGGATTGAATAATGGATACTAATTTAGACGATGAATGAGTAATGTGAAGTGAAAGGGAAAGACAGAGGCAAGTCGTGCGTCCTTGGGCTTCTCATCAATTGAAATCAATTTTGAAACGAAGTGTTCGCATGAAAAAGTTTGTAGCGCGTCTTTCCCCACACGCCTTTTTAATCAGCGAGTCCACACGCTACCGGAAAAAAAACGTACACTACACTCCTCTAGAACTGGGAAGCGTGTGGAAACCATATTTGTCAGCATCCCTCTCCATGATGAGAGTAGTAGTAGTTATTAGGAGTACAGGATGATTTCTAATGCTACTTTGTGAGGATTAGTTGGACCTGGAAAGCTCCGTGTACAACATGTGCTGATAATGACGTGAAGCCGCAAATGAATACTTGAAAGGTTCCATAGACGCTCCAATGAAGATGTAAAAGTATGGAGGAGGAGGATACCATCGTTGCAAATAGACAAAACGCGGAGTGAACAAGTTTAACTCTCAAGTCCTTTTCAAGGTGTGCCAATTTTCTACAGCTTATCAAGTTGTCACCACGAAAAAGATCACACAAAGATTCACCCTTAAAAAATTCATTCCTCGAGACCCACTCGAACACAAAAGAGTTTGTGAGCAACTTAAAAGTTTGAGGTGTGCGCGGACGGACTCAAATCAACATCGCTGAAGCGCGTGTGTGTGTGGGAAGATCTTATAGAAACTCAATACTGAATAGAATATACTTTTAATATGCGTTGAAAAGTTTCCCTTCGTTCATCGTTCGAATTGAAGGGAAACTTTTGGAGGCAATTAAATTTGGAAACTTTCTTAATCTTTGAGGACACCTACATATACACAAAACAAAGAATGGAGACGTTGTAGGTTGTGAATGAAAAAAGTTGATTTTGTTTCGAGTTCCCCCAACTTTCCGCTTCCTGAAAACGCTTATTTCCGGCATCACATAATTTTTATTGTGACATTACAACTTTCAGTACTTAGTCATCACCTGAGACAATATTCAAGTTAACCTTTTCGCGTTGGCTGATCTTTATTGTTTACAGAAAGGCGAACGCCTTCAGTTTCGATCAGTAAATATGCGATTAAATTTTTTCTTGGCGTGAAAGATTTCACAGAAATTCCACTCTCTGGTGTTCCCGTTCACTCTTTAAAATGAATACAATTTCCTCGCTTAAACTTTCTGAGAGTACTGCACTCTATGTAAACTTGCACAGGTCAAACTCAGAATCCTTCAGAGGGAAAAAAGCAAAGTTTTAGACGTTGTTGTAATTTTCACGGAAGGTGCATTTTCAACGTTCTTTTTGCAAGTTGCTGGGCACGTTCAAAAGTAACCACTTGTGTCAAAGGCACACGTGCACTCCTGAGTTCATGTGTACAGCAAAGTCTGAGTGTTGCTATTTGTCTTACCGAATTTTAAAGATGCTGCTACTAGTTTTACTTACGACCTTGTAATTAAAGGAAGGAGACGAACCGTGATGAAATGTAGTTGGTAGATGATGAAATGAATTGCCATAAATCACGATCCCAGGCTCTGCACATTGAATTTCACAGTCTGGTTACTTTCTTTGCTAGCGATTTTTACACCGTCTGCTGGATTAACCAATATTTGCAGTCTAATACACAAGTTACTTGTTCGCATCTCATCGCCCCGTGACTAATAGGTCTCAAGGGTGTTTTTAACGATGAGGAGTTTTTTCGAAGAAAATTTTCAAGCAAATTTCAAACAAAAATATTTACTATGAGAATATACAACTTCAAAATTTCAAAAATAATAATATTATTCTTTTCTCCATTAGTATGAGTAGAAAAGTATCATACAAAAAATTTAGAAGAGTGAGTTTGGTTTCTTACATTCGCATTATCACGAGCAGTCTACGATGCTACAATCGACCAAATGTTTGCATTTGTAGCACTGTTTAACGGGGCGGTGAGAAACTTGCTGCCAATCCTTCAACAAGAATGAAGATAAAGAACATTCACTTTTGTGAAGGAAGTGGTAGATCCTTGCTTGTGACCGCATGCATCATAATGGTTCTTTTTGCTATTCCTCGCAGGGCTTCCTGCTCGTTGCGTTGAGTCTGTTACTCGGCCAACTCGTAGATCCGGTGGCAGGCTTATCCTCGTCGAGACGTGTAGACTCCAGGAAAAGCGAGCTGAAACAACGCGGCTCACCATCTACTCTCTCGTCTCGAGCCGCAACTTCCTCCGTGAAAGGAGGCACTGTGAATTCCACCCGGAATGCGAGACAAGTTCCGGAAATCCCGGCATTGTACTCCGCTCCCAAAGTCCCAATGCCCGACATCCCTGCACTGTACTCCGCACCAAAGAGCTTCCAAGACGCTCAAAATGATGCTGACTCCGATAGAATGACCACGGAGGTGACAATCGGGGATGATGGCGACTCACCCGAGGAGAACTCCTCTGAAGACGTTCAGTACGGAGTTCCAACTGAGAAGTCAAGCGATTCAAGTCAAGACGATGACTCCAGCTCAACCGATGCGCCAGGCCCGACTTCCCGCACCAATGAAGTTGACGACGAGCCCGACTCCTACAACTCTGGCTACAACAACCGGGACAACGAGCCTAGCCCTCAGTATGGTGCCCCTCTTCCACAGTATGGTCCTCCTCAACCTCCGTCAACTCAACAGCAACCACCACCGCGAGCCCCGAGCACGCCGCAGAATAGAAACGTTGCCAAGAATGGGAATGGACAAAAGAAGAAGACGTCTAGTGGCAACCGACGTCCTCCATCGGATCAGCAACAAATAGAAAACAGTGTTCAACCTATGACCCAGGTGAGCACTTTTGCTCAACGGAGCATCCTATTTTTAGAACTTACTCAATCAGTCATCATCAGACCTTCCCTTTGAGCTTCATGGTTTCTCAACCCTTTTCATCAAGCTCTCCCAATTTACGCAATTCAGCTCTGTGCTCCCCATTTTTTTCCAATACATATTCTCCCTATTCTTGTATGACGACTTTCTTTACGTCATGCAGTCATTGGTGGTAATGTGCACAAGACGAGAGAGAGAGAAAAGAAAGAAAGATCTGCGAAAACACATTATAGATTCATGGGTGCATGGAGTGGAAAAGTCGAAACACTTTTTCCCTCCAAATGAAGCCCGTATAAATCAGAGTTAGTTACTCTTTTTAAGGAGACGACGTCGACATTGAATACGTTTTTTCCTATCGAAATCAGACACACCAAAAAAGGAAGCCACACAGCACTCACTCCGTGAAAGCAATATCCAAGGGAGTATGACTGAGTACACATCTTCGCTTTTCTTTCGAGTTCCCCAAAACCCACACGCTTTCGTAATGCTAGCTGTGAGAAGCCTAGCTTCTCCAGGAATAGAAAGTGAGTCTATCCGCACACAAAAATCTAAAGTCATCATGACCATGAGAGGAGCAGACCTATCTGTGTAGATACCTCACTCCAGGAATGCAATATGAAGAAGGCCTTTATGTACGAGGGGGGAAGTTGCTTGAGAGTGGTGCACTGCACCAAAAATCCAAAGATTCCGCAAAAAGTCGTTTCTCTCTCACCCAACTTACAATTTTCCTTCTCATCCGTTTTTGCGTCTTGACTTTCCTAAATCCACATTTGCTTTACAAACACACACGAGGAAACATCAATTATACTCATTACATATCTTCATGCATCCTCCTTCTACTACAACTTCCATATATCACTTTCATATATGTACGAGCACTTTTAGTTTAACCGCATCACGAAAGCCTTACTCTCTCTCTTGAGGTACGGGAATACCACAATAAAAAGCGCGTCTTCTTTGGCAAGAGGCACATTTGGCCAAAAATTTGTTTCAAGTTCAGCTCCCATTCCGCATCATGGTTCTATCCATCCAAATATCCATTTTACTGTTCACGTATGGAAGTAATGGAAAAGACGTCTCTTTGATTGTGAGCACATGCAAGTGGATTAGTAATTTTTCGCTTCTTCAGCAAACCTACTATTCTGTCATACTTTTCAACTGTCTACAGAAAAAAACGACTAGATGATAAGAATTTTTTTCTTCAATTTGCTAAAATAACATTTAATTTTTTACTTTTTGATGATGAATGGCTTTAACATTACTTCGTTTCTTTATTATCAAGTCATTTTCATCCCGCCGATTCGATTTTTTGAGTAAACAATTTCCATTTATTACTAAAATGGCAAGAAAATGTGTGTCCGCTATCCCTGCGAACGGAATGATGATGCAAGTGTAAAAATAGGTTGACAAAACGATGACTCCTGTCATTCTTATTACTTGGCGGCGACCCACGCTCACGCTTACGCGATGAATTTATTTCAACTAGTTGCTAGTTACTTTTACAGAGGGATATTAAAATGGCATGCATCAAAGCTGGGAGTCTAAATTGTCATGACATCAGCTACATATTGAGGTTAATAGACAGCCACCCTATTTTTGTGAAAACGAATGCAATTGCTTGAGCACACGTTTACACTGCAAGGAACGTTGCATCATTTCAGCATATTATTAGAAAGAGAGACAGACAAATTTGAATGCAATGACTACAAGAAGACATCCCATATTATGTGATCACTGGTACTAAACAGTGCAAAGTCATCAGGTGGTCATATCGAGCCGTCTTCGCTCTCAAGACGTGATCCATGTGTATGATGGATGCTACGTGAGCCAGCAACAGCGTTTTTTATTATTGCTCCATTCACTCCATTCCTATTCACATAGTCAATAGGAATCATTACACCTCTTTTTCTAAAGGTTTCAGTCGGTTATTCATTTTAGAGAAAAAAAAAACAACATCAAACTTTGAAACATCAACCCGTACAACTGTGTTGGTGACGTTACAAAAATAAGTTGTGTTCACTCCTTTTTTTGTAAAACATGAGCAGCCGACGCATGCCTTTGATAAGGATCGATGATGGATTTTGTAATCGACAGTATCCTTTTGCAAATCGTTAAATGTTGTCGCACTGTGTCATCCATTCAGCAATTCAATGCTGAATGGATGCGTACATTTCATCTCTTTGTTTGTAATTATAAAAAATGGGGAATGTTTAAATAATAGCAAATTCAGCAGGGATAAGCGGTTGCTTCAAGTGACACTTTTCCTTGTAGCACAGGTGACATGGAAGTTATGCACATGACTTTCATGTACATTTTTGTTGCAGTCAGCAAATCACCTGAAAATTGTGACCTGAAAAAATGGTCAATCCTGTTTGACGTATTTAGCCTCTTTCTTCTCGCTCTCCATGTTTTGCAACTCTACCTTTTTGGTGGTGTGACTTTGTTTGTCATCTCGGCATGACACTCATCAATCTCCTTTGCTTAAATAATCTGTCGTCCATATAAAAATACTGTCATTTTTTTCTTTCTTGCTGTTACGTAAAGCTTGTTTGTATTTTTTCGCTGACATAAAAAGATGATACTGTCGCGCCGTTGTTACATGGATTTAGATGCGCTACTCTTGGAGTGTACAGACGCTGTTCTTATTTCCGCCGAATTAGAATATCCTCAGTTGACAGACACGCATATCGCATTCTTCATCCACACGAGTTCCTCGTAAATATTTTCCCCCTTTATTTCGTCGTCGTAAGAAAATAAGCACGCACATGTAAAGAAAATATGGTCTCAGTGCTACATTACTATTCAATAGGATCTTCCGTAATCTATAGAGAATATGTTTTCCTGTCAAGCGGAATCAATAGTACCCCTTCGCCGTTGTTGTAGAGCTCTGTGTCGTGATGCTGACATGTCTCACTAGTCGGACATTCAAAGTTTTTTTTTTGTTTTTTCGTCTCCTCCGACTAAAGTCTTGACTTGTGAATGTAACAGAGTATAAAAGAGGGAATGACTTGAGTAACTGCGACGAGAGTAACGGAGTGTCCTTTGCATTCAGTCGTCATTTCATCATCGCATGCTTCAAGTTTCATCAAAAGGGAATCTTCTCCTTTTTCTTGAGACTCGTGCATAATCTATTCGAGTTGATAATCGCAAGTGGCGGGAGGAAGAATGCGAGTATCGCGTTGTAGTGAAACTACAGGAAACCGAAGAAAAGGCAGTCTTACGACTTATATGACGATAACATGTTGTGTATGTCGAATGAAATTATTATTGCCTTAACGTACACTCACTCAAGGTGTAAACGTCAGTAATTATTAATATGACAATCTGGGGATTGAGCAATATTTATCACAGCAAGAGACATATTCCATGTATAAAAAAGTTTATCCGTCTGTAAAGTTTCTACACTCTTTTCACCAGAGTGGCTACACTCTAAAATTGGACGAAAAAACTTGTTCCGAGCGGAAGGTGAGTGACTGTGATAACTGAAGGAAGACTTCTATTCAGTTTCAAGAACTGATTCAGGTGCTATTTAATACATTAATACATGAGCTGGTACTTTTAAAATGTGCATTACGTTACTATGCAAGAGCAAACTTGCCAGTCTCACAGTGCCCCCAAAATGGGAAAAATATTTTTGTGTTTAGATCGTCCCTTTCAAAAACAGGTATATATCTGTTGTTACTAGTAACGTATTTAAAGGCTGCTAGCTGAGTCTTTACATTTTAACTCATTACTCCAGAAATTCGAAAAGTCGTAATTTATTATGTGTCAACGTTTGCATCATTCTATGATGAGACGTAGAGAGGCACTACTACAAATTGTTTACTTGTACTTTCGTTTGTGAAGTTGCTAAATTATCTATTTTACCAAGAAAGTAGGAAATGCAGTAAACTCTAAACGTACACTTTTGTGCAGCATTTACTGTAAATTTATGTAGGACGATTATAAAAACGACACTTTGAAGTGCTCACAGTCAAGTTAACGATAAAACTCTCGCTTACACGTTCATGTGACTGAACAAAAGAACGCTTATACGTGCTCTTTCCGTGAAAAGCAGGAGGAAATGGTTTGTTTTCATACAATTTAAAAGATGTTTTGCAACCAGTCAACACCTAATCGTCAGTAATGCAAGATGCAATTGAAGCCTTTGCATGAGAATTCGCGAAGAAGCACCGAATCACACGGGTAATTAATTTTTCTTCTTTTGAGTCATATTGTCACTCAATGAATGAGATTTTGCGAAAAGAGAGAGAGAGAAATACAGATGCATAGACGACGGACAACAAAGTATTTTTGGAATTACGGTGAAGGAAGATGATGCTAGAAATGGAAACCGAGGCAGCTCAGGCGTGATTCTTTCTGTCTCTCTCGCTGCATGTCGCCGTCTCTTCATCTTCACTATCCAACGTCCACACAAGCACATCTCTTAAGCACAAACTCGTCATCATCGTCGTCATCAACTCAATTGTGCCCGTTGTCGTCGTTTCGCTGTGTGTTTGCGGACAACAACGTTGGGTTTGTGTGTGGACTCCGTTTATGACACTTACGCTCAGCGTAATTTCCTTTGGCGGCATGCGGCGGCTCTGGCGTAGTAAAACGCGTTAAAAATCCTTCACTATTAGTCTAACTTTGTATCACTCAATATATTATGCTCGTTGTGAATGTGAAGAGTGGGCAAAGGAGAAGCAAAATGTTTAGATTTTCATTGTCTGCAAAATATTTCAGTGGGAGTACTGAAGAGTTGATGATCAAGCTCTCAAATAAGCTTCAGAGCGTTCTCTCTCTGACTATGAGAATATGAATGCGTCACAAACGGACATATTCGACGTGTATGACGGATCATTAATCTCGGAAAAAGGTTTCTACATGTGCTGTCCCCGGCGTTACCACAAGCAATCCGAGTGGAAATTGTTCCTTCACTAGGAGATCTGGGGAATGCTGAAAGAGAGAGATGGTTTAATCATTGCACATCTTTCCATTATAGTTAACTGCTCAGTCATACAAAATGAACTGGCTCATCAAATGCATTTATGGCTCATGACTTGTGAGACCATGATCGTAAACGAAGAATGGTTGGTTGCAGAGAATAGCTTTGAACATATTTCCAAGCCAAAAAAGTAGCTGACTTCTGAGCTAGCATGTACGTTTCTATACATACATTGTTTTGGAATATTTCACCATATAACAGTACATACAAATGTTGCCTAGAAAGCCCTAAATTCTGGAGAAAAAAAAACGAAATTTTTGTATTCTTCTGCTGAGGGAGGGAAAAATGTGCACAAGAGAATTGCCGTGATTTCAACAGTCTCCAAGTACTATTACTGCCCACTCACAATTAATCTCGTAAAAGAATGACTCCACTTTAATGCTGGTGTAAACGGGTTGAGTTTGAGTGTGTCAGCAGAATCGGAATCCTGTGTACACAAGAACGTCAAAATTAGGTACACGGATAATCCGACCAAATTCTGTCTTGGCAAGGCTTTTCCTTGCAGATTTTGATCCTGGATTCACACTTTCTCTATTTAAACATAATGGATGTGTGTGTGATTCTATTGTATGTGTGTAGACACGGGGTAATAAGGAGAATGGTGGACCTCAGGCGTTTTATCTTCCTCCATCGGAGAATCCACAACGTCAACCAGAACAAGGCCAACAACGAGACGGAGCCAACACTGCTTACGGCAAAAATGCTAATCAATATCGGGAGCAACCGAATCCGGCGTACTTACCACCAGCCCCACCGCAACCACGTGAACAGCCCCCTTCACCACACCAAAATGAGCGACGACCGGGAGGTGATTCTCAGCCGCAAAATCAGCAACATAGATCACCGGCGGAAGGTTACAACCGTGGCGGTAGTGATGATGGGAATGGCGGTTATGGTGGTGGTCGTAGTGATGGTGCACACCCACAAGACCTCAGTCAACAAAGGTCAGGCAGCTTCCCACCACAACAATCTAGTCGACCAGAGGAGCAAGGGCAGTATTTTGGCAGGGAGACCAATGAGCCGAGCTCCTTCTACGGACCACCCGGTGTAAATCATTTCAAGGGAGCGGGCACGGACGAGTTGGAAGGCTTGAATGAGACGATAGTGGATGCAGAGCTGCTCCAGAGAGTGCAACAAATTATTGAGGATCATGAAAGGCAGCAAAAAGTTCTCTTGGACAAGTTCCAGAAAGACAATGAGAAAGAATTCCCATCTTCCGGTTTCCCCACCGCTCCCGGCTCCCCTTCTCCGTCGTTCACTGGGAACGAGCTCAGCGGTCCGAATGACTTCGCTCCTCCTGCTCCTTCTGGCTACAGCTCTGATTTCAACGCACCGCAACCGCCACCCAATTACAACAACAACAACAACTATAAACCAAATGGAATTGGCAGCGGTGCTAGGAATAATAACAACAACGAAGCCTCTGACCCGAATTCAGGATACCCCTATTTCACTGCACCACCCCCACCGCCATCATCGTCATCAGTCAATCCTGGCGATTTCACAAGCGGTAATCCCCTTCTCTCATTTCCATAGCTTTTATGCAATATTTATGTAATGGTCACTTTGGAGTGCCAGGAATCTTCCTGGTGTGTATGCGAAGGAGGAATGTTGACTGTGGATAAATCTCCACTTCTCGTTTACGCTGTCATGGACCGGTTATGTAATCACGTAATAACGCATTTTGTGTACCGCCCACACGCAATCACTATTACCCTCAAAACAAACAGTTTTGCTACACTTTTGTGGTCCTCTGTTTGTTATTTGGAAATACAGAATAATGCCGAGCTCATTGTGGAGCAAACAAAAACAATGTTGGAACGAGGTGAGCGAGCTCAATTACTTGAAATTTTTGTGTTGACCATTTCCGCTAGGCTACCCCAACTCGGAATCTTACCAACAAGGAGGGAACGGCGGTGGCTATTCTGGAAGGGCTCCAACGAGAGACAGCAGTGGCAGTGCATCCTCATACTCTGGAGGAGGCAACTCCAATCGAGGGAAAGACAAGCCGGGCACGTTCTCCCCTGACATCGAGTATCAGAAAGCTGTGCTCTCAACGCACTTCACAGAAACGCAGCCGGATCCAGCGTATGCAAAGTCGAGAAGCTCACCCACCTCCGGTCGTGGTGGTTACGAGCAGCCACAGAACGAGGCTCAGCTCAACTCTGTAGCTGGACCGGGTCAGGAATATTTGCCTCCAGCCACTCACAACGTAGCTCAGCAGCAACAAAGCCAACAATTTGAAGACCCGCAAAGGAATTTGCAAACCCCAGCGCCAGGATATTCGAGTTCGTTTGCGGCAGGTATGCATATCGTGCCAAAGCTCTTTCTTTCTCTGCTTTCCTCGCATTCTCGTCTCTTGTGTATTCTGGTGGTGGTGCGGAACAATTTAATTAGAATGCATATTATGTATGGGTGTCCATGCTCCCCTTTCATCTTCGTGCTTGCCTCCACCGTGATCACCTCCACGACACACTTGTGTGTGAGAGAGACAAGAAACTTTTGTGTTTTGAATGCGAAACGCACCGTTTGCTCTCCTCCACCTCCTTCTCTCCTCCAATTGGAATTTTATTATGCTTTACGCTTGCAATGATGAAATGTGGTCTTACCGGGTTTTGTGGAAGCATGTTGTCATCCTCTGTACTTACAATTCATTTTCGGGAAGCAACAAGCCGAGTTGAAAGACTCTGAGTATTTAAGTTTGGTGAAGTTGTAGCTGGGCTCGGTAGTGAATGAATATCACTCGTGATTGTAGCTTGATAGACCACTCTGAGATTAAATGTAGTGGAGCATTAATATTTACGATGATGATGCTCTGACGACTCTCTCAGAGTTCACTCAAACTCATTTTGTGACTCTTTTGAGCAGATGGACAAGTTCAAAGGCAGTCCGGAAGAGTGGGTGGCGAGGACCAAGGTTACAGCGTGAAGGTCGGAACCGGAATTCTCGTTTCAGGGGAAGGCGGCCAGTCTCCAAAGGCGCCATCCACTCCGACATTGAACTATGGCCCCCCATTGCCCCAACAAGGGCAGTCAGTAGAGAGTCAAAGTGGATACTCTCTCCCCGGAGGCTTTCAAGGAGCTCAACCAGCCACTTCCCAGCAGTTCCCTCCTCAACAGAGAAGCGAGCAGCAGCAGCAGTTTTACTTACCTCCGAGTCCTCCTCAGCCATTCTGGTCACGTTCTCCTAATCTTTCTCAACAACCTCAAGGCAACTACGGGGCTCCTTCCAGGAATGAACAGGCTGCGCCTCCTTTCCAATCCAGTGCTAATGACAACTCGCAAGCTACACCCGGTGCACCGGGACCATCACCTCAAATTAACTATTCAAACGCTGGAAGTACTGGCTTTGCGAGAGGCAATTCTGAAGGAAACAGAAATCCCAGTGGAAACCAGCCATCCTTTGTGCAGTCCGAACCGCAGTATGGGGTTCCAAGTAATCCACTGGTCCAACAACAGCAGCAACAAGGCCAATCCTTCGGTGCTTCACCGACAGGCTTGGACGCCAGTGGAAATGCAGTGATGATAGCCGTTCCTCGACCCATTTACGGGGTGCCTTTGGCGCCTGTCATCTCTCTTGGCTCAGACAACCATTTACCATTACTTACGGGTTCTGGGCAAGGCGTGTCTTCAGGGAGTCAGTCTCAGAGCGGCATTAATTCTGCAGGACAGCAAAACGTGTTAGCTCAGGGTTTCTTGGGACAAGGTCAGTTTGAGCAAGCTGGCTCACCACTCAACAACAATTACCTGCCCCCAAGTGGTCAGTACGGGGTGACTGGAGGTGGTCAGGATTTCTCCAACTCACTACAACTCCCATCAAATGAGGTAGCTTACGGGATTCCAGACAGCAATCCATCCTCCACGTCCTCCACCTACCTGAGCATCCAAGGGCACAACGGTAATAGCAATAATCATATCTATAACATTAATCACAATGGTTATGAGCGGAGCGCCTCTGCCGCCGTGGTCAATGCGCCAGCAGGCAGGAGTCGAGATGATACCTCTTCCGTAATCGTTCCAGGAGGACTGAGCAGTACTTTCACTCTGCCAATTTATGACTACACTCCGTCCGCCCACGACTTGAATGCAAGGGCTTCCTCCAACTCGCCTGTTGTTGTACCACTGGAACAACTTTTGGAACAACTCCCACATCTCCAAGCCGTATCCGACCCCACCATCTTCTACGGAACGAGGAGACAAGACAATGTCAGGGTCTCCCGTCGTGCTCTCTCCAAGACCGGGAATGTCAGTTCAACCTCTGCGACTGGTGACCGTAAGACAACGTCGAGTAGCACAACCACGTCCAGAAGTGTCTCCAAAACAAAACGCAACTAGGGAATTCGAGTAACGGAAACCTTATTGGCCATCGTCAAAAATATGCTACAACCAAGAACTCCGCAACAGAAAATCACATCTTTTCAGAAACCGCCATACAAACTCGCATGATGATGCTGATTTCCACTCCAAGCCATTTTTTCTTTTAAGCAGATTTGAATTTTCCAAGTGATTTCTATTCACATACATAAGAGACAACGAAAGAAACTGAAAAAGTTGTGTGAGAAGCGTCACCATTTTCATTTGTGTAATGATATTAACCAGGATAAATTACGAGAGCACAATGCCAGCATACATAGGTAGGTATCTTTCTTTCTCCCTTGTGTTTAGCTTTCTCTCTCTCTCTCTTTCTGTCCTACTTTTCCATTTTCTCCGCCATACACACGCAGAGCAGACCGAGAGAGAGAAAGTTGGAGCTGAGTGGATCTAATCATCGCAACGAATTACATACCATTTTGCCTTAATAGCCAAAAACGTTGTTTCCAATTTATAGTGAGCATATTATCTCTCATCTCTCTTAGTGCTTTTGCTGCTCACTTTACTGCGTTTCCGTTGCAGCAACTACAGACAAGAGAAAACGAGAGAAAGCAGTCTTCTCGGTATATTCATGCCACTTTTCTCTGTGAATGAAAGGCAAATGTGTTTTCCAAAGGAATGGTAATTGATTTTCTTCTCTGAAGCAACTTCGTTCTATTTATGTATATATATAGATTTTGTAAATTTCCCGTCCATATTATGCCTGTTTTTGTATGAGAGCATAAAAGAAAAGAGGGTTTCACCCGTCGACATACAAAAGGTTTTTTTCATGTGCATATTATATATTTCTTAGAATATATGAGATCTTCATTACATAAAATCTGTCAACACCAATAAGTAGCCACCAAAAGAGCGAAAAATTTCTTGTGCTTTGTAACTCGTTTTTTTCCAGGTCGGTCGTGAGAATTTGACTTTTCAATCACACGCTAGTAATATCTTGTACAACGTTACACACCACGTTTCGTCTTTACATCTACACAATTTCCATAGACAATATCATCATGTTTTTACAAGTACTTCTAGCTTAAATACAGATTTTATACGTTACTCAAGGACTGGGAGCAAGTAATACGATTAATATACATATATATTATATCTAGGCTAATATATCTTGTTTTGTTATGTTACTGTTCTATTACCTTCCTGTTTCTTCCTCTCTGATAAAATACAGTTTTTATACAAAAAATGAAAGTGTTTTTTTTTTCTAAAATAAAAACAACCAAGTACTTTCCCCTTGAAGTGATACACAATAATTGGAAATGCTTCTTGTTCGTTTTCTATTTACACTCATTTTAAATTGTTTGCAAACTGTGGGAGAGAATATTGTTGAAATGAGAGATGTAGCAATGGAATCGAACAATATTTTGCCTACAATATTCCGCATCTAAGCAAGAAGAGCAGTACAAAAGAAAGCAAAAATATAATGTACCAAGTGCAATACAGCATGAACCTCACTGATCATCTCTTTGACCATCACTTTGACGTCGTTCTCTCGTGCAACTGCAAACGGAAAAGAAGTGAGCGTGAAAAGCGAATGTTGGAAATATTTCGGCTTCCACCAAAAATGAACTATCTACCTTTCCAAACTATATAATGAGAGTGTGCTGATCAATGAAAATGTATAAAAATAAAATACATACAACTGAGGTAATGCATACCTACACACTAATATATCCGCTTATATCTCATACAACTACATAATATTTGCTTAAATAACACACATATATATAGAGAGAGAAAGGGGGGGGGGGTTTGTAGTTATAATACAAGACGTAAAGGAGTGATTTCGCAAATATACATAAGAGTAGCTCGAGAGAGAGAGATTAACTTACAAAATACTTATGTCAACTGGACACACAGTTTATCTTCGAAACAAAATCTAGACGAGGATAAGGATGTGTACACCGATTGGTCCTTCTACAACCAACAGTCTGCATATAGTGGCTAGCTACATGCAAAACTATAGAGACGACAGAGAGATTTTCTCGTAAAACGTACATTTGATGATACATACAATAATAACAAGCACATTACTGTGTTTCTGTAAAAATTTCCCTATTTCTATGCTACTCACGCGGTGTGCATATATAATGTGATTGTGTAAAATGCAAAATGCTCATGATATTTTAGTAGCTATACAAACTACAACAACAACATTCTCGTGTTTTTAAAAAATTAAGTTAATAGTACTTTCGCATAGAGGGGTAAACTTATAAATATTTTCACTAGATGTGCACAATGCCATGGATTGGGATGGGTACATTTTGAGAGACAAAGAGAAAGTTACACGATTAGCAGAATTCCATTGGGAAAGCGTGCGTGCGTGTCCAGAAAATATCGAGTGTGTGTTTGGAAGGAGCAAGGTTTGGGCATTCATTCCTGCCTCGTTTGATGTTATTTCTGGGGGGACTAGAATTTTTGTACACGAGATGGATAAGCTGTTATGCAAAATTGCAAACTGCATAAAAACGTGATAGGTAGAAGGTAAAAAACGGAAGTTGCATGCTCACCGAGAATATATTATTCTCTATATGCACACGAAATCCAGCTCTACAGCCTACAGGTCGTCGTGGCATACACCACAAAAGACACGTGCATTCACAAAGACCATGTTTCCATTTCTACAAGATTGTAGTCTACTATTTCGTCGTCACACTAGAACATTTAGCATACTATTTATTTTGTAGTTAATGTGTATCTCATCATTTTCCTATTCAGTCAATCGTTTTCCGAATCAGGTTGAAAGAAACCGTCGTCACCATTCACGAAATAAACCTGTAGCCTATATTCTATCAATATGCTTGCGTCTGTCTTAAAAATTAACCAGATCTCGTTTCTGTTCCCTACACAAGAATTTATTTTATCTACACGTAATCAATACTCTAGACACGACATCATGCTATCTAAAATTTCAACTGTCGTCGCCAGAGGAGGATACAACAATGGAATGCCGTCGAAAATATATATGCTCTGTCTAACCTGTGCCATGAAACAAACTCGAGCAACTCTCTTACGGAGATTACAATAAATTTCTCATGACGCCCCATCCTCATACGCTACTTATTTTCTCCTCTATGAATACATTTAGAATTTCTCTAACAAAATTAATTCATGTAGGCGTCTTACTCAACTCAAAAGTAAAAATAGCCTTAAAACTCACTGAAAACTATAATCCTCGTACTTGCACGGATAACACGATGTGTTGATGTAGGCGTACAATGCTCAATTCTATCATATTAACATAAAAAAGTGAGTTTATACGCGTGCATTGTGAATCTTCCTAAACTTAAACGACTTTAAAACAAAATCAACCATTTCAATGTAACTATGTAACTAAGCGCACAGGTATTACATTTCTATTCCATGCTACTGCAACGCATAATACATCAATGGAACTGGGTTCATTTACAGAGCAAAATCTCGAGACGACTTGAATAAAATTCTATTACCGCTCAGTGGAATATTACTAGGATTTTGAATCTACTGAAGTCTATATACACCTTTTTGATAATCTCCTTATCCGGATCATCTCAGCACGCCCTTGTGTACTTATGCACGCTCGATTTAGCGCATTTAAAATGTCGTGTGTCATGCGACACGTCTTTGGAAACTCTGTGAAAGGCGACTCCATCAAACATTGAAGTCTAATACATGTTTCATACCAAAAAATGTTCGTAGCATCCTGCAGAGATCAAAGAGTGGTGCAGTAACTGCCTCTCTAAACATACGTAGATTATGGGTTTAAGATATAACAGATTCTTTCAGTATTCAAAGCAAATTTCTTGCTCGATTCTTTTCCATAAGGACTTTCTTTAAATAACGGTAATATACTTATCAGCCGCGTGTATAGCTCTGTCCTAGAATATATGGGGTAGATACTCAGATAATCACACCTGTACATAATCATATGTAGTCTATCCAGTCATCAAAATATTCAAGTCAATCTAGTCTGTACGTAATATGTTTACATGTACATTTTGTTACACAGCACCAAGAAATCTTACATTGAAACGGATTTCGGATGGAAACGAACGTGTTCATTTCCCCAAAGATTCGCACAACACTTCTCTCTCTCACATGCGCCACAGAGGGAAAGTGTTTGACGACGTCGACGATCATGATGTGGAGAAAAAATGGGGAGAGTTTTTTATGACTTCAGATTTTGGTTTCATTAAAAGCATGATGCATACTATACTTGAGTGCCTTCCGCTTCATCAGGCATGTCACCTTCACTTGGTTCAGCCCCTGTGGGTGAGGATGACGATGACGTGACGCTCTCAGCAAGACCAGCCCACTGCTCCATGTTCGCTTTCGCTCCGTCTCGCATCACTTCGAATCTCGGATTCATTTCAGCAAGTGACTAAAACATTCAAATAAAAAATAACAAATAAATAACACGCAGACAGAGAACGAGCGAAACAAAGGAAAAAGCATAAATGAACTCATTAATGACATGAGGAAACACAGGATACCGCTTCCGTACTTTGTGCAAAAATAGGGAGAGTGAGAGAGACTCTTTTACGCTTGATAATGGGTCTCACGGGGCAAATCTTTTGTGCTAAATGCCATAATAATGATGAGATTTTCATAGTTTACACCAGGGAATGAGTGCTTGGAAAGAGGAACGCTCTCTCATAAAGGATGAAGAGCCGGCGTAAAATTTCTAAGCAAGAAAGAGAGCGAGGGAGTGTTATTTATTCTGGCATTTATGGTATTATGAGGCAATGATATTCATTCGCGAGCAAGAGAAAAAGGCAGACGTCAAAAATGTGGACAACAAAGCAGATGCGCCGCAGTGGTTGAGCTGCCGTTGTTATTTTTCTAAATTTATGTCAATGGATTCGCCGTGCGTAAAATACAAAACGAAACAACCTTGAGAGAATGCAAAAGATTTATTTTTATGAGAAAAACCATGTTTTGTACCTGGTATAAAGGAAGGCATATGTCATGTATCCATCGGAACTGGAGGAGAGGTAATTCATGCTCTCGCTCCCGATCCATAGACGCTGGGGGAGTGATTTGAAGCTGCTGTCGTTCTTGATCACCCTGCAAAAAAAAAGTTTCTTGGAATTGAGCATACAAAGTTGCGACTTTGATATGCACTCTAAATATTCAAGCTTGCATTCCAACCACACGGTCCAGAGCAGAATGCCATGTGGAGAATGCTAGTGTTCATTCTTTTCGCATTTGGGGTGTGTTTCTTGTTGGGGATGCCGTGTAGCATTAAAAATGCATGGCTTTATTAGCAAAGTCTACCTGTGCGAAGAATTCGGCTGTTACAAGCTCTGCAACATTTCTCTGGACGGACCACGGCTTCGTCGAAGCAGCCAAATCCGACGCAGTCATCAACATGCTTCGGAGGATTTCCCGCTGCCCTTCGTTCTCCCAACTGTAGGTTCCATTCTTGACCAACTCGAAAAATGCATTCCGCTTGCTGCAATTGAATAGGGAACGAGGTCGTAAATTTCAATAAAATCCTCGTACTTATATACAAAACAGATACTATTAAAACCATGACTGCAAGCCTCACGTCTCACACACTATATCACAAAAACACTAACCTTCAAAAATAATTTTATGACCAAATTTACTCCCTCGAGGGATTCCAACAAAGAGTACACTCTTTGAAAAGTGTGCCAGGAAAATTCTAGCATGCATGTCGTGTCTACATTCATTCATATTATAATGCCTCCAACCATCTACATTTTATCTAATTTTCCAACCTGGCGCAAATTTTATCGTATGTCATACAAGTGAATGAGTCACCGAAAAATCTTTTGCATGAATTTCGTTTTCTCCACATCCAGTCCTGTTTATTACGGAGACCTCATCCAAATCTTTCTGCGTCATCAAATTACTGAACCCTGTGTAATCTCAATTGGAATGTATTTGCAAGAAATAAATTTCTGGAATAACTTCCAAACTGCTTCTCACTGAGAGCACATTACAAGCACAGATGGTTGGGACAAGTTCCAAACATAATCCTATCAGACTACCCACACAACACGTAATCTAATGATGTAAAAAACGCTCTATTTTCATACATCCTATTTTTACTCTTTTCATGTATGCGAATATGCCTTTCAACATGCATTATATTATTTGGTGTACACCATTTTCGACAGGCAAGCAAGCGACGAGCATGAGCAGAATAACAAACTATGTATAAATATATATTTCATGGACATGTTTAGCTCTCTCCGCTTCTAAAAGAGAAAAGCGAGAGGTTGAAAGTCTTACTGGAAGTAGACGGTAAGATCTGTGGCGAGGATGCATTCCTTGAGAACGTTCATAACTCTGGAATAATTTTCCGATGACAGACCCGAGAAGATATTGTGGCCCTGTGGAATACACCAAGGAAATATGAAACAGATGAGTGCAAGTGCTTCAATAAATAAACAACGAGCACAAAAAATACGAGACCACCGCGTCATCACACACGATCAAAAAATTGCGCTTTTCTACAACAAAATAGCAAAGAAAAAGCAAAACCAGAAAGCGGTAGCCTCCTCTACCGTCTCAAGTTTCAAAAAGATTTTTCCCCAGTTTCCTCCCTTTTCGATTGTAATAAGCTTTCTTCTTGAAAGAAAGTTGAAACTCGAAGCGCCTCACAAGCAAACGGCAAAGAGGAAAAGGTAGGCTGCATAGTTTTGCTGTATTGCATTTATCAGAATGATAAGTTTGTTCAACATTGATATTAAAAAGTTTGATGGTGTGTGTGGCGGTTTCCGTCTCTCGTCTGCCGATTCACTTCTGTAGACGTATCAAATGACGCATTTGCATTTTAATATTTGTTCTCGTTCCAACAAGACGTTCTCCGCCTTTATCAATAATATCATGTCCTTAAGCCGCCCCAAAACACGTAAATTCTCGATCTCTTTGTTGCTCTTGCTAGTTGCGCACACAAAGAGATTACACATCTCGACGAGAATATTGTGTTGCTCCTTTACTCTCACGTATAAAAAGCCGTATTTTATGCCTCTCCGTGTTCGGTGAGAAGTTAAAATTATCTAAAGTTTTGTGTGCGACAAAAAGAAAGCGTTGTTTATGCTACGATAAAATTGTGAGATACAGAGAGTGAGAGAGTGGCGTTTCCTTTTTTGTCTGCGGTGTCCCCAACATTACAATAATATTATTGAAAAATGAAATCAGGGTTATTTCTGTGACACAATATCGCCGTACGTCATACGAAACCACATAATAATGCGAAGCGACGGGCTCGTGAAATCAATAAAACTCTAGAGTTGAAGCAGAGTAATCAGACGGGAGCAGCCACTAAAGAAGAAAAAAATCTCCATGTCGCAGTTGCCAATCACGCGGAGAATTATAATTATGTGTAAACGACCCAGCTGCTTGTAAAATGAGACAGTTTTATTCCCTCATCCTCTCATTCATTCTCGTGGTCTGATGACGACTCACAGTTTAATGCGACTCTATTAATCAGAGAAAGGGCATTAACAATTAACTTTTAAAATGGATCGGTCGCACCGGCGTGACAAAGTGAGTGTGATATTCGGATAAGGAAACCTGTGATGTCAGATGCAAATGCTCTATGCAAATGATCTATGCTCTACAACAAGCACAAAACTACTTATCTAATTCTTCTATGCAAGTCTTACACATTGAGGTTTTTTGTGGGGAAATTATCCCCAAAAAGTTGTCAGCATATATCAGGTTCAACTTCGCCCTGCAGGCTGTTCTAATTTCATAATTACACAGTCCCTGTTTACTCTCTTTTGTTATATATGTACAAAAATAGAGTCGCAGTAGATCGCAGTTAAAAATGTTATGCACTTTCCCAACTTTTATGAATGTCATAACCTGAAAACAGAGAAAATGACAAGAGCAACGATTACGCACACCCGAAATGTAATTTTTAATACGGCCATTTCGCTACTTGTGAAATGTGAAGTAAAATTGTCCACCGTGTTCACACTGTACTGGATGCATATCCCGTCCTGATCTCGTATAAAAGGAAGGAACGGGAAGTTGAACAGATTTACAAGTGAAGTGTGTCTGAATCCATAAGGATAACAAAGAAGTTCTAAACGTATAAATCTGTTGTTGGAGAAATACAAGTTGCATCAAAATGAGAACGATTTCGGTGATAATTATTGCCGTCATCGCCGTCGTCGTCTACCACGAGCCTCAGGTCGAGGCACTAAGTGGTATTCCAATTCCGAACGCAAGGGTGCTCTTTGGTTTGCCGGTAAGCAAAAAAATATTATAGATAACACTAATCTTGTACTCTATTTCTCTCTGCGTGTTTAGTAACTCACAGATATTTTCTCAAATACGTTATTAACGTTAAAAGTTCACACTGTGAGGAACAGTGGTTTTGATGCAGAGGGAAAGCGTTTGCTTTCGTGTTTGAAGTCACAATTATATTTACAATTTTGTCTCATATTTCAGCCACGACGATCGGCTTGGAGTAGAGCGCTTTTCCCACATCAGTCACATTCTAAGCCGGGAGTATCAGTCGTGAAGCCAGCAAGCAGCAGCAGGGTGGTTAAGGAGCACACGCGACTCGTGAAACGAGCTGTGGAACTCCGGTTTGGAACATACGTCAAGGTAAAGCCAAAGAAGTGGAAGCACTTGGTGTCAGACTTTGTTCGCTGAGGAGAAGGACACGTGTCCAAGCAGCCAATGCAAAGGTCACTTTATGCTATGCTAAACACATGTAGTCATACATGGTTGTATGGACATGTCAAACAGTGCTTGACGCTGTAGTAGTCTCATGAGTTTTGTTGAACCATTACGAAGAAATTTAGAATAAAGGTCGTAGTTCAGCTTCTATATATATATATATTTATTTATTTATTAGGGCACCTTAACCACATCGCGTTACGTCGCAACTATTAACTATTTCTGTTACAGCTTCATCCGTTGCATTACAACTGCAAGACAGTTATTGTCCCCTTAAAGGCGTAGTTGAGCAGACAGGGAAAGCACTTATTATTTTAAAGAGATGTACAATATAGAGAAAGACACTCACTTTGCCTGGAAGGAGTTATTCGTCCCTCGGTGATCCAGATCATGGCACAAGCAAGCCACAAACATCCCAAGTACCTCAAGCTCTGGAAATGTGTCCTTCATCTCACAACTCTGCGGAACAAAACAAAAAGAGTAGTGTCACACTCACGCGACTCATGGATGCGTGTGCAAAGACACCATTAGTAACTGCGCATCTAACACGACTTTTTTTCAACGATTTCATTTCTTTAGGAGTATAGTCATGTTTGCATTCATGTTTGCGTCATGGTGTTCAGGGTTATATGCAGGTGGGAAACAATCTGCAAAAATGCTAGCTCTTCTTTGTACACAACAACATTTGTACAACTAAAACCTTTTGACAAGGGGAAAAGTCATACCGTAAGAATGGCAAACATCACTTGAGCCACATTAAAAGCGTGACGCCAGTTGTGATATGGAACGTCTCGGTAATTCCTCTGTACGGTTAGCAGCCAACGGATCACAGTCTGGAATGGGACACACAACAACGTTTTCCTCTTTGAAATGTTTTTGTCATTTAGGAGGCCAGCGTAATATTATGCAAAGGCGCAGTACAAACTCCACCGGCTTTGAAGCTGCGTTATTTTTCAAGGAAAACGACAAAAAGTCAGGCTTACAGCATAGTCCACCTTGAATTTCGAAACCAACCCGAGGTCCAAAAACATTCGAACTGCGGCCACCACCATTGGATCTCGGTCAAGAGAAAAATCGTCAAATGTGAGGGAGCAGAGGTGCCACTCATCAGCACTCGGGACTTCCTGAGTCTGCAAACACGTCATGGAACACATTGCATTTCGTAACAACGAGCGATACATAAATCAATTATTAAAACAAAAAAAAAACTTCTTCTTCCTACACCCTTCGCAATGATACGTTATTCCTGTTTGGTACTAAATTTAGACATGTTGTGTCAGTTTGATATGAAACACGCCACCACACATATCGCATATCAATCTCATATCAATTTTTTATCGTGTAACACACACTCACGACTATCGCCGTCAGTAGTCGTGTAGTATGAGACAATTACGAATTTCATATGCTAGGAAAGAGAAAAAATTCTAGTTGTTTAGATTTCTGAGAATTTACCTGTATCACTTCGACTTCCTTCCAGGATGCAGTAGCATGATAGGACAAAACCTACAAATGCCAGTAAAAAAGAGAAATGCGGCATGAGATCAGATATGAACATTTTGACAAGATGAATTCAATGGAAGAAATGAAAACGTATTGCTTGGTTTTATAAAGGAAATACCTCAATTGCCACCTTCTGTCGAGCAATGGCCATTTCAAGCTCACCATACGTCAAAGTGTTGTTAATTCCCAGACCACAAAATATCGTAAATGCCTATTAATTGAACGAATTTTTAAAAGAAATTGAAAACCCCGAATTAGCTTAAGAATAAATCTGTTTGATATTATGCTGCATAAAAACATCTCATTTCTAACCTCAAATAACTGCTCGTCGTGCTCATTGAATGGCATATTGTTCACCTTATTTACGATCGTAGCAACTCCTGCGTCAAGCACAAGGAAAAGCTTGTCAGCTCAATATTACCACAAGTATTGGCAAGCCTAAGAAATTCAGACAAGGATGTACGTACCAATAATTTCAGAATGTCTATTACGAATCGGCATCGCCAACAAAGACCTCAAGTTGCCTCCACAGCCTCGCTCCACCTCGACAATTTCGGCGATGTTGATAACTTCCCCACTCGCAGCCACTTGCTCCGCCAATTTCAATAAATTACACGAAATCTGACCGTCAAAGGATTTTCCCGGGCTATGAAAAATAATTCATACAAATATTATTAAAAGAGAAAACACTCAAATTTCAATCCTCCCTCCACATAGCATATATTACTGCCTTCGCTTATTTCAAAAATCAAATTACCGTTAACCGCGTCACCTTATAGCCTAAACCTCTAAACCAACAACAACCTTAAAAATATATTGAGATTACCTTGAGCGATGTGCATGAGCGTCATAGTCGTGGTGGCCGTTGATTGGCGTGTTGAGCTCGAACAGTTTGGAAAATACGATATCCTGGCAATAGTTTCAAAAATGGGTTTAGTAAAAATGCATTTCAACCACAAAAGCATAACCTCGAGCACTTGCAATACTTCAATTTCTTTGTAAAATCCAATAAAAAAATCCCGGTTGGCAGACGATTTAAATATAATGCGTGTTTTTCGGTAAACTTCTTTGGAAAATTTACCATAACATTCACACACCTTAAGCCGAGTCTGAACGTGTGTGTGAAAGTCTTAACTACGGAGAACGATTTACAATACGTATTCTAAATGTGATGCTTGTGAAAATGTGCTACCTGACTCGGAACGACGTTCTCGTCCAGAAGAAGAACGGCTGCTCGCTCGCACTTGAGTAAACGTTGAGCCCGCTGCATGATCTTCAAGATTACTTTCTCCAGTGAGGTTTGCTCCTCAAAGAGATCGTGCACAACCTCCAACAAGCTCTATTCAATTATGTCAAAAGTACACAGATGAGTGAATGAAAGCACGCATTGTCGGAGCTGAAGCATCAATAAACGTTCTCATCGCTGTAATCTCCTGTGAGTTTCACAATAATATGTGAAGCATATTTAATGTATACTCGGTTTGCTCGACTTTAACAATACGAACAAAGTAACTCGTTGACAGGTGTGCACTTTTGATGAAATCTGGGTAAACGACATCAAAAGAAAGTGTAACAAAGAAATTTTCTACAGTCATCCTTGTAATGTGGTTGCAGTAAGCATTCATCGTTGATTTAACTCTTTAATTTCTCTCGTTTGCAAAAGAAAGCGCAAATTCAAATGGCAAATCGCATGAAAAACAGAATAAAAAATTGCAGATAACCTTCATGATTATTGAACAAACAGGATTATTACCCGATTCCTTTCGTACTCCCTCCGAGTGGCTTCCATAATCTGAGCATTGGTGAGTGCGATTCCCACAAATTGGAGGTACGTTTCCAAAAGCTTAGAAGTGAGAGTAACAGTAAGCAGTGTATCATATTAATCAACACGCAATATATTATTACTCTAAACAGTCACTGTTCGTTCAGTTACTAAATTTAGTGGCCAACAAAGGCACTAAATTTATAGGCTTGATTTTTTGGCTACTAAATTTAGTGCCTTCGTCAATAGCAATATTTAATTTCAAAAATGATTTTTAAAAAACGCTCACGATGAATTAAAAACCCCGCTTGATGGAGAACTTAGTTTTTTAATTAACTTTTATCCGTTACTAATCCGATTTTTAATTGTTTTTACTCTTTCATAATTTTTGTTACTTTAATTTAAAATTAAATATTGCTCCAGGCTACTAAATTTGGTGGCCAAAAGTCAAGCCACCAAATTTAGTGGTAAAAAATCAAGCCACTAAATTCAGTGGCCAGGACACTAAAAGTGCTTCGCTGGCCACTAAATTTAGTGGCTGAACACTGACTGCTAAAATGAAATGAATCATGTTGAGAAAGAAAAGGTTCACGCTCGAGTTGAAAGATTCAATATTTACTTTTGGCAAATACTATGACCTCACCTTTTCATCATCATTTGTGAAGTACTCATCTTCACACTCCTTCCCAGTCTTGTTGACCACTTGAGCTACGGCGATAATGTCCTCTTCACCAGTTCCTCGAACGGGCATGCACAACAGGGAATTAGTGTGCTGGCCTAGTATTCTATCCACACCATCATTGTAGCGAGGGTCCTTTGCGTAGGAGTTTTGATCAAGAGAAGAATATAAAAAATCACACGCATATCATCATCATGGTATTTACGTAAAAAAATTAGGGGTGGTTGCGCCTGTATAGTTATACTTTGCAATAGTTTGTGAAACAAGTGGCATAAACTTTTCCCTTCTTTTGCAACAGACATACGGTAGGTTGTGGTGTTGTGCAGTGTGTGAAAGAGATTAAAGGAGTAGCTCTTCTGTACTAGAAAGTTCTAGCTGTCAATGGGAAAGTCTTTTAAAGCAAAGAGAACTACAACGTACACTCTCTCAAAATACGTTCTCATTTTTACTGCACGGTAATAAACGGGCATCCTCCAAAGAGGTTGTTTGAGATAATGTGTAAGGGAAACGCGCGGCAATGAAATCAACATTTTTATATAGACTTTCCCCATACTTCATAAGCAACGTCCAAATTAACAGTTTCTCCAGTCTCTGCCACCCATCCGAGGATCCCTTTGCCCCAAGGTACTTCCACCTCGTTCTCTTCCGACTGAGAAGGTAAAAAGTTTGTTCCTGACGGTACGTCGAAAACCTTGACAAGAACAAAAAGTGTACCCACAGAATATGTTAAATACATGTGGCGAGCATCTTCAACGCAATACAGAAAAATTGTGCAATTGTAAACATACACACACAGGTTATTTTCATGAGAGAGAGAGTATCCTAAGTATATCCAACGAAGGGCGTGCGCGTGTGTGTGACGGGATCCCTTGAATGGGATCACTCATGAATAGCTTTTACGCTACGCTACGTGAGCCCAACAAGAGGTTCCTGCTGTTGCCCACAGATGGTGCGAGCGCCTGTATACGTGCTCCTGTGGATCCCAATATAGATTGCCGTACACATGTTTCGCACTATACGAGTACAATATCTTCA
>JAHZMW010004499.1:0-12582 GCA_027743745.1 Alloscopus bannaensis
AGACCTGCTCCAAAATTCGTCAAAAACCAGGAAGAGCGAGCCAAATCGGGATGCTGATATGTGTACAGAAATACACGAAGCAAAGTGCTCATCATGGATGACAAGACTTACGTCCCATGAGATCCTCAAGATGTTCCGGGAAAAAAGTTTTACAAGGCAGTGGACCCTAAGCTCGTCATATACGAAGAAAATGTCATCCCCAAAGCAAAATTTTCGAAGAAAATATTGATTTTTCAAGCCATTAGCGAGAATGGGTGTCTCTGCTGTGTTGCTTTAGTATATTTTGTAGCTTGGAATGTGGCCTTTTAAAATAACTATTGGTCTAATTCATAAAAAATTAGCAAAAATTTTTACAAGTTTTTCTATTATGTTGCTTCAAGTCTCGTCACGTCTTTATGCCACATCTATATTTGGGATTCATCTGTGTAGACGCGTGTTGTCCTGGCTGTCATCATCACCACATTTTTTCTCCTCTTTGGAATTTGCAGTGTCATCATGAGCCACCGTGTAAGTTTTAGTTATTATCATTCATATCTTCGAAACTACCTGTTTTAAAGTGTAGTGACGTGTCATGGTTTATTATTGTTTATTAAAGTGTGCACTGATTAGAAATTGTTTCCGATGTCTGTGCCGGCATATGAGTTCTCCACGTCCTCTTCCCGCTAACCAAAGTTGTTTTAAGGTTATATTTTAAATTAATTATTTTACCGTTTATGCCGTTCTAATGATCACATTTTGATCTGTAGACGGCGCTTACCGTCGGTGTATGGGTCATCGCGGCCCTTATCATTTTTCTCGCGTTGTTCCTGTGTTTGTTCTTGTACCTCTTGTGGAAGTCTCTGGATCGTGGTGGCGAACAATGGGGTGCGATGGCTGGTAACCCATCGCCTGTTTTTGAGCGGCTCACGACGCCGTTCTGAAACGCTAACACCTCCGTCCGGAAGCGCCTTCAGCGCGGAGTTTCCGCCCTTTCAGCTCCGTTTCCACAGTGCTTGCTACCCAGAGATGCCAAGCCTCTCCCCTCAGTGCACCCGCCCATACCAAGACCAGGAAACTCCAGCATGGAAACTCACAAGTATAATAAGTATCCCCGTGCCCGAAATAGACCTGTTAGAGATGAGCGTAGTCTGAGCTATTTTTTACAGGAACTGTAGAAGCATCTTGACCCGAAATTTCTCCTCGTCGTCTGTTTATGTGAATGTGTATGTGTGTTCTCTTTTTTAAAATATAATTGGATGTTCTTATTATACGCATATTTTCGAAGATATGATGTTCTACGAGTTAAAAACGTCATTAATTAAATGCAATCGGCATTTTGTAGGTTGTGTAAAGTTTACAGTAAAAACATTGACATTTTTCATTTAAATATGAGACGTTATTGGAAACGCTTTCCCAAGTATGCTTGATGAGTTGGTCAATCATTTCCGTACTTTTATTATTTTCAGATCCTTGCACCTGTATAAAAGTACGCTGGTATAATTTATTCAGTAATTAAAACTTTAAAGTTTGATATTTGTGAAAGCACCTCATTTGAACCCGCAGCATTTGGAAATATCTTGCTCGTGAACCTCGGCCTTACTATTTTCATCTGTAATTACGTCCTAGATTTCATGCACGTCAAAATACCATAGGCTGCACATCTTTTTCGTCGTAGGGTTGACTCTCTTCTTGACTGAACATAGCTGTTGGAGGTTAAAATTAAGTCTGACTTGGAATGATTACATTTTAAACATAAATGACACATTGTCACAACTCCATTCAATGGTAATTCATTACAGCATTGCATTTTGTTAAATTTAAACTTATACCCAAATGCAAACGGATGTCATCATCACTTAGCATATTTGTGTCTACGTAGGATCTGACTAAACTAATAAAGAAATAATTCTATACGGTATTAATTTTTTAATTTCAGACTTCTTCACATTATGACCGTATTCAGCTATTATTAAATATATAAAAGCTTATAGAGCAACAAAATAAAACTTAAAACTATAAATATACGCATTCGAAAATATAAAGCACGTTTTTGTAAAACGGGACAAAAGCATGCTCTATTTTAACTTGCAACTGCAAATGTATTTTTTGATGCTATCTCATCTGTGTTTTTAAAGGTTTATACATACGGGATGTGTTTGTCCATTTTACTTGGTTTTTATGTTACTTTTACCATTTCCCATTTAAATACATGCCGAACTTTATTTACATGTAAATAGCCAAAGCCTGGTCACAGTCTGCTATGCTCTTTTCCCAGCAGTGCGTTGATTGAGCCGTTGGCTCTCAGTTCAGCAGTCTGACAACTATTATTCATGCATCATTTGTTTTGGTTTGTGTGTGGATTACATTTATTTCTACACATACGTTTCTAAACAGATAATGTATAAAAAATATCAACTACTCTACTACAACCTGCTCTGCAAGCCACCTCACTATCTTTCTTTTTTATCCCCCATCAGTTGAAAAATTTGTTTTTATGTTTATGGTTACTTCTGTATTTGCGTTGGTGACGAGTGACAGACAGTTGCAGCTGGTCAACACAGATGCGCAAATTCGCCCCAAATACTAAAAGTAGATAACTCGCAGCTACTCAACTATTGCACAGTATGGGACTGTTTTTACGGATAATGGCGAATATTGCTCGACCACATTGTAATATTTGTGAATCTTTGCAAAAACGGGAATTGCAATCATCAATAACCAATTTTGAAGGCAAACACGCAATGTTCTACCGTTGCTATTTTCAAATTCACCGCACCTTGTTGTATTAATTGGTGGAGACTGTTGTGAGTAGCTACAATGAAACGGACAATACCGTCATGCAAATACGTTTTCCCCTCTGAAGCATAGCGGATAAAATCACTTGCTTCGCTAAAGTGTCTATCATCATTATACGCTGAACCCGTAAGCTTATAATTACGAAGTATTCAATGCTTCACTACACATTGGTGCACTGCACTACTACTTGTATAAATTGTATTAATTATTTAACTAAACTGAATTGATATGGTTTATTTATTTATATTTATAAATAAAAGCATAATGCATTAAATGAATTGAAGTTTTTCGCATAACTTCATTTCTCGCCGCATGACACACGCTCTCTGAACAATCAACAAACACGCACAGGGTTTGGGGTAGTTGAGTGCTGAATTCAGCCCTAAGTAAATTCGATCATAGTTTTCGAGCCCGTCCATCTCTAGCAGTTCCGCCTAAAACATTGCCTTTTCACAAAATTTTTTTGTTTGTCGTTTTCCTGTACACGAGGAAAAGGTACTCATGACACATAACCCATTTGCCAATACAAAACGTACATAATGAGTTCATTTTATGTTTTCTCACGACAATTTCATCAAAAGTGTTGGAAATATTGTGTCGTCCTTACTGATTTTTCTACTTCGTTTTCGTTGGTACGACTTTGCAAACCATCGCTTTCTCCTTTTTAGCACAAATCGGCAGAGTTCCGAATATGAAGCAGAATTGCCAATTTATGGGTACTGCATTTTGCATGAATGATTGCTTTACGAGTATTTTCATACTGGAAAACACACAAAATTAGTAGTTCCTCACTATGCATGAAAATAGTTTCCGACTAAAGTTGCAAACTCATACCTTGTGGGTAGCATGTGTAAGCAGACTCAAAAATGGAAGGGGTCCACTGCATAACTACTTTGCCCGTACACTGGTTTTTAGCTCGTCTCCGTTCTCTCCATTGACCCTGAAATTTAATCAGCCCACTTTACTATGTAGTTCACACGACATTACTCTCAAACCCCGTACCCTCAGCCTGTCTTGGTTCCACCGGCGGACGCGGTGACAGACACAAACTCCAAATTGTGATTCGACCTTGTCCTTGTAGTAAAAGATTTAGTTCTAATGGCGGTGGAATCGGCGGCAGCAGTTATACTTGGTTACACATGCGTTCTCAGCCCATCTACCTTCTCCGCTCCGCCGGTCGGTAAAAAGTCTCTTCACTCTCTTCAGCATCTGCATTCGACATTTTTGTCGGAGATGGTAAATGGTATTTATGTCGGAAAGCGTCAAGTGCGCTACAAACTTTTGACGATCGCAGGCCTCATATGATGTTTCAGCATCGCAAGTTCCACCAATGGTCCACACAATACTCAAGAACAAAAAAATGTTATATTCCCCATTGTGTGATGCTCATTCCAGAATGTGTGTAAATGCAACAAAAATTTCTAACTGCATGAATGGCGAATGGGATGGGCAGCACGATCTGAGCTACTCACATTATGCGTAGTAGGCACATTTTTCATGAGCTACATCACGCTTCCTTCTTTTGTCTTTTTAGTATGATTTATGCAGATCAAAAGAGTAAGACTCCAGGAAGAGCATTCTTCAGTTTCTTTGAGTCTACGTTCCTTCAGCTCCACACGCACCTTCGCCATGGTTCCCCATTTGTGGTAAAACTTTTCTTATACTTTTTTGAAATTTAGACTAATTATTTTAATTGCTTAAAGACTTGCCAGAGTGTGCTAGAGTGCAAAATTAGACAGTGTGGAAAAGTGCCTTCTGAACTGTGCCATTCAGCTGGGACTCAATTGGGAATTTTTTCACCACGGACCGGAGACCCACATGTGTCCACCTGTAGGAACCCCTGGAATGAGCGCCATAATTGGTGAGTTTTATTTTGTACACTTTTATTCAAAGGAAGCCGTGCTAGTTTCTTAAAATGAGTGTTTTTTCTCAAATTAACAAAGTCTGGAACACTCAGGTCGTGGCGTTGGGGGGCTCATTTCAACGAGAGCAAGTGTGCCCAAAACATTGGGGATTTTTGGCAGCTCGTGAGGGGTTATTTTTGGAGAAACTGGCGCGGTACAGAAGACGAGAAAGCCGCCTAACCACCACCACCTCCAACAAATCCCATTCCGTCCACCAGCCAGTCGTCACGTCCACCTCCACAACCTCAACGACCTCCGCCCAATCTCCGCTCGACTCGTCGCAATCCCATTGCCTCGGACCGAAAGCATCGAGATGAGCAGAGTTTTTTTAACTTTTTTTATTATTTTTTTCTAATTTCCCTTTTCAGTTTGACGCACTATTCGTCTCCGTAAACATCGTCAATTAATGAATTTATAATGCCAATTAATTTTGTTGATAGTGTAAATTTAATTTAGAGGTCAATTAAATAGATAGGAATTGTTGTTGTTGACATTTTTGTGCTTATTTTAATTTATTTACTGCATTTTTGTTTAAAAACGGCATTAGTTTAATTTAAATGCTTCACTTAATTGTTTAGTTAGGCTCATTACATATAAAAGCATTCAGTTATTATTATTCAATTATTGGCATATTAGAAATTAATTTCATGCATAAAATGATTCAAAAATCATAAAAAACTTCAAGCATCATTTTCCATCTTCGAGTTTTTCCATTTTATCAACTATAGGCGCATACTGTAATTTTTTAGGTCTTTATTTAAATTCCGCACCAAAATATTTTCATTTTTACACGTTCTTAACATTATTTATTTATTTTTATTCACCAACAGCCCGCTTAGGCTCGCGGATCCATAAAGCGTACATAATAAGACTCAAAAAATAAAATGATAAAAAGTCTGGTAGTAAAGTAACCTTATGTAATAAACAGAAGCGTACATTAGTGTGTGTGGTGTAATGTGTGTAGTAGTGATTTGCATGTAATTGAAGAAATATAACAGAAATTTAAATTTTTGAATTTGGAATTTCAACGTTTTGTGCAGTAATGTATTTTACATGTAGAACTAAAAGATTATTGACCATTTGCCTGTATCACATTCACATGATGACTTTGACCACCGCCGCCGCCTTTGTAGTGGCGATATGATGTAATGACTCAGATTATGATAAGGCGGAGAACACCCACAATTGAGGGTGTTCTTAATAAACAAAATGCATTTTTTAATTCACTAAAATTTTAGCCAGATGAAGAAACGACAAACGAAAGATTCGACAAACTAAATACGTTAGACGATCTCTCATTCACTAGATTGTAGAAGGCGGCTTGAAGATATTTTTAAAATTTGTTGACTGCACGGGCCCATGCACAAAAAGTACACTCAGTGTCTCTTGCCGAACACAGCTTAGCTGCTCAGCATAAATGGAAGCCATAGAGTAAAATGAGTAAAAATTAAATATTTCCTTTACATTCATCTTGAAAATTTGATTGCGCTTATGTCTACATAATTAAAATCGTATTAATTTTTTAAGTACATTTGATGATAACTAGAATGCCGTGGCCTAGGGTTTTCTGGAACCGTAGATAGGGCTTACTTTTTGTCAACAAATTACGTACAGATTACAGAAAATAACTCCATGAAAGTGAATAATAAACACATCTCTAATAATGTGTAATAATTAAGTTCATTGTGCTCATTTCTTCAACAAGTTCGCACATGCCTAGTGTTTTCTATCAAAATATTAATGCGTAGCGCATTTTCGCATATTTTATACTTCAAAACTTCATACGGTTTTAAGATTACCTCGTCGCGCAAAACGGCCTGCAAAATTTCAAAATATTATTCATCCCAATTTTTTAGTTGATAGATATTAATGTATATGATAGCAAATGTTTACATAGGGTCACATAACTTTAACATTCAGGACTTATAACCACGTACCGAACTTGGAGGATTTCCTAACAATTCCTTAACAATTTTTAACAAGTCAAGTGACAAGTTTATAGGATATCAGAAAGACTTTGTTTACTGCTGACATGCATTCCCTACAGTACAAGGACGCCAAAGAACAACACGATGGACGCGTTGTAATAACTTAATAGTACTACTTACATGATAAATGATTAAAATTGAAAAAATCGAGAAAGGTATGAGTCGTCTACTATTTTTTCTTTCGTCTACTAACTTTTCCCTACTATTCCACTAAAAAAATTCACGTGCTGCAAATATATAAAAATATGTTTTGCATCAGGTGTCCGATGGAAACGTAAAAGAGTGATGCAGGTTCTTATTAATTATGCCATAAGTTTGCGTGAAAACCAATTATACTACAATTATATAAACAGTTATAGTTTTATAGTTTTACTTATATAAACATTTTGAATTGAATACTTTTATATCAAATCTCGTTGGAGAAATTGTAAATCGGAAACCTTCGGATTAGAGTAGAATGCTAATTATAAAAAACTTTGGAGGACGATGATAAAAAACCATCGACTTCAACTGGACATATGAATAGTATATGTAAGAAATAGATCGAGTTCTGACGTTATCAGTACTATCATAAACAGTGGTTACTGCTCTAAAGTTTTTGGTTTTATGCATTAATATATGTGATTTAAATTTTCAAAATAATGAAAGATTAGTGATGTTTATTCATTACCGATAGGAGATTGCATTTTTATGAAGCACAAAATGCAAAAACAGTATTAAAAATGTGTAGGCAAATTGTTACACAATATGATTTAGGTGAACTCTTACACCATACTGCATAGTGCCTGGCTGGATTGAGCTGATGCCAACTTAACTTTTGCGAGTCTGTCAGTCGTTCAAACATCACGTATTTAAATCCTGCATTTGTGCCATTTTGCTCATCAAGCCGATTTTGGAAAACCTAAATATTGTCATTTAAACAATAATTGAACAATAATTTGATGTACCCTAACTCAATAGGTGTTCATTCAAATTTTATATTAATTTAAAAAGAGCTAAATAATTTTTCACATAAAACACCAAAGACTAATACTACAAAATCATAATTTTCAGAAGAAGCAAAAAACTTAATATTACAGCATATTTAAATCCCTTAACTATTCCCATTTCGTTGTGCAAATTGTGCAGCAAGTTAAACAATTTTTATTGAGACTTGCATTCATCAAAACTTGCAGAAATTTATGTTTAATACGCTGAGAGTGAATTATCAGTTTGCCCCACTTTTGCGTATGATGTTTATGCCAAAATTTATTTAGCTTTTTTTAAAACTATGGAAATTTTTTTTGGACGCTTGCTGAGCTGAGGTAGAAATTTAAAAACTTCAGATTATTATGTTTTTCTGCATTTGTTATTTGGTTGACTTTTTTATTTTATTTTATTCCTAAACCAATATTTCAATTAAACTAATGTCAAATGTACATATTATAATTGTAAAAAAATTGCATTTTTCAAAATTTCTTTTAAGGCTACGTGCAACCATGTAACCACTACACGTATGTTATAATGTCGACATGGCAAGAAACCACATGGTTCATAGTTTGTGAGTCTCTGTTACTAGAGGCTGTGTTAACAAAAAATTAAAAATCCTTGTTCTTGACTAAATTTTATCTCACTCTGCTTGAGACCAAAAACGCATCGGTTGAGTTTTTGTGAGCTGTTCACTTACGTGTGGCTCTGGGACGCATACACAGCATTTTGCAAAAAGACCTGTGGATTGTTGAGGAGCTAGTTAAAACTCAACAATCCACAGGTGACTCAACAATCCTTTAAAAAGGAATTATAAGGCAAGTCAGTCACGGTATACACCGTTTGTGTTACAAAACATCACAAAACGTATTTGATGGAGCTGCTGGTTTGGATTTATTAAGGTCACGTAAATTAGGTGAAATGTAGGCATTATATTTATTTTATACGAATACTTAATAATATTGATTATGTTGATTGTGCTCTGCACGGAATCGGTTATATTCAGTGTAAAAAATCTTGGGACCAACAAAGGAAAAGCGGTGTGTCAGCGTGCCCCCTCATCGTTGGATTTGGAAAGAGCCAAGTTCGAAGAAGTCGGTGTGATGGAGGTACGGGATGCAGAACTAGTGTGGACAGGAATGGGAGAAGAGAGTAAGGCAGAGAGGAGAAGGTTCTGGAATTCTCTCAACAAAGCGAATGAAGGAGGAAAAGGACCGCATCAATCCTCATCCTCACTCTTGCAGAGATCACCGTCGAGTGAACGTCAAGAGAAGAGCTGCGTCCAGGATTCGGAGAAAGGAATAATTTTGAGGAAAAGTGACATCAACTTTAATTGTTGTTTGGAAAGGGGAAGAGCCCTCATTGTTGGAGGTAACCCCGTTGTTTGTGTAAACCATTAATTGTTCGAAAGGGCAGTTTTGTGTGAAATAAAAGATTTTTAATGAATTTAAACGTTAACCGCTGTGTGTATCGCTCAGTGATTTAGCGTGATTTTATGGAGTCGAATCGTAACATTAATTTTAAAGGATCAAAGAAAGCCGGGTTCTTAATTTTCGGTTAGAATTTAAGGCCTAATTCTTTACATTCAGCTTACTATGCAGATCCGTTGTTGTTGGCTGCGATGTACTTTGGAGGTATTAATCACATAAACAATTTAAAGGACTAATCCTGTTTATATGCTTTTTAGGAAATTATTGTATTTATCGTCAGGGTCAATTGCTGGTATGAAGCGTATTAAAATACACTATTAAATATTTTTTAAGAAAACATTTATTAGACAGATCGGTAAGAAACTAGACAAAAGATTGTATCGTGAAATTGATTGTATATGCTGGCAATGTGTTCAAAAAGGCAAATCACTAACTCATTGACTTAAAGCTGAGAGTATCTACTATAAGATAATTGTGCCTATGGTGGGGAGTATTATCAGTCCCGCTACGAGCTGGTCAAAACTGTTGTGCATTGAGGTTGCAAGCGTAAATGAATGAATAATGTAGAGACAAGATAATGTCAAACACTCAAACAGAATTAACTTCAGTGGCGTAAAAACTAAAACAGTAAATTTCCAATAACAAGGTTCACAATTTTTAATTAATTTCAAAATAAAGTTCATACTGTTCAATTTCTGCCGCAGATATCATCATACATTTTAATAGTTCTTATTTATTTCAGGTTTTTCTTATCGTTTAATACTAATGGGTATTAGAAGTAGCACATTTCCCTATTTTATCAAACAACCTAGAATCCTGTTCTCACAATAACTAAAGATATAAAAAAGAATCCTCAATTGTAACTTAAACCTTGACAGAAGCATTTCGACTAAAAAGCACACACCAGCTACGGAGAACCCTGCTATCAAAATTGCAAATATAACAATCGCATTCCCCGCCATATCCGGCACCTCAAGCTTAGTCGCTGCATTATCATACGGCAAATACTCTCCCGAAATCAAATCGCTAAACCAGTCAACAATCCCTGTGGTGCTCAACTGCCACAGCTTCTTTGCAACAAAAACGGATATCCATTTTGAAATAAAACTCGTCCAGACGCTTTCACCGAAATATTCTTCACCAACAGACACAGTCTTCGAACTGTCAATTCCCACACGCTTGGCAAAGTTGTGGGAGAGTCTTCTGGGGAGTACAATTGCCATTTGACTGCATTTATCAAGTTCTTCCAGCAGTTTGCTATCTTGCATCAAAGAAAATGCGTCAGACCAGTTACTCTTAATTGATGTACCATCTGTGAAACGATTGAGCATCCCAAATACGTCTGGGTGCAATTTTGACGAATTGAAAACCGGCTGGTCCGTTGCATTCAGACCCGAATCCTTAAATAAAGTGAGTACTTCGGAGTCCATTTCCTCAAAGGAGGTTGAAATGAACAAGTCACTAGTTACATTAACTTCAACCTCAAAGCTATGCATCGAAACTTGTTTTAGTGATTCCATCGTCATTTGGACATACAGTGACCTCCATACGTTTGCCAAAAGTCGAGTGTAGATTGTGAAGTCATCACGGACGAGTTGCTCGTGATGAAGATATGGAACCGGCTTCCGAGGCGAAATCATCTCGTACACGTTGTCGTACTTGTATGCATTTCTGATCACTATGGTTCCCAACAGGACAAAGTACATGAAGATACGTAGCCATCGAATTCCATGTTGTTTTGAACTCAAAGGGTCTCCCTGTTCTAGAAGAATGATAGACGATTTAAGCGGTACCTCGCAGTTTATGGAGACTCGAAATGGTTTCGACTTTCTTACAAAACCGTCGAGTTCTTCAGCATTATGAATTACAAATGGGAAGAACAACAATATAAAGGCAATAATGCAAATCCAGGTTGCCACGTCAAAAATGCTGAACAGCTCTCTAAAAGCAAGTGGCTTCACTGGCGGAACTCCACAACTAACAAATCCCAATGCTTCGGCGGTGTAATTAAATACCGGATTGGTGAGTATATTTGGGCGATGTGTACTATGCATTAATTCGATTTTTAGCTGAAATGCTTTCACCATCAATTCAGCCACTCCACTTTTACGAGATCTTGTAGTTAAGCGGCCATCAATACAAGCAATTTCAGGCCCTTTAATTGCAGCAAAACTGTGGTTTGTTGGAAGGGCTATACTTACTACATTGAGCATAGCGATTAAGCCGACTGTGGATTTCAAATTTTCGTGAAGAACTTTATGGATAATGTCGTAGTTTTTGAGGACTTTAAATTCACACAGTTGCTGCATCTGCTCCATTACGTCACGATTATCTAAGAAGGTCAGTCCAATATCAATTACGTGTTTGCCGACTTTCTCTGCTTCATACACATTTTGAAGAATGACACCAAATGCGTCACCCACAATAGCATCACCGTGGGTATTGCGCATATCAGAAATGTGTCCAAGAGTGATGTCTCCAATTTTCACATGAATCACAGGACAAAAAAGAAATACATTTGGAAGGAAGTTAGAGTTTTCTTTCAAAATTTCTATGCCGTGGATAATGTTAGCTGGTAATATCGCTTCAGGGGTAACAATTAGCTCTATGATTGGCTGTGTTTTAATTGCTTGAGGTATAAAAAATTTGTATTTTGTTAGATCGCCAAAAACCTTTGCAACACTCAATCTGTTGAATAAGAAAATATCGTCGTCCCATTTCCAAATCTCTTCCTTTTCACACTTTTCTGAAGGTTTACACGACCTATTCATTAATTCAGCGGTTCAATTTAAAAAAACAATTCATCTATATAATTTAAGCCTATCACCTACAAATGGAGTCATCTCTTTTGAGCAAAAAAAAATGTTGCAAGTTTCCAAAAAAATTAAATTGGATGAGGATTATTACAAATGTTTTGTATGGGATGTTGTATTATTATTTGGTACGTTTGTTGAAAGTTTAAGCAATATTATGCAGATTACATTAGTCATGTTTTCAGCTCCGTTATTCTGCTATAATACAATTGTGATGCTGTGTACTATATATTAAAAACTGGTCTAAATCATTTGAATAACCGTTTGAGTAAATTTGTTTCTTCAGTTTTGAGTCCATTCGACCTGTCTCATCATTCATTTGACCGAAAAATTGAGACTTGGTACGTCACGATTGAATCTACAAGCGTTTTTGCATAAATTATAGCGTGTTATAAACAAAACTGGATATTCAAAATAAATATCTTTATAAGTGTAAACGCCTTTTCGGATTAATGAACCGCTGAATTAACGAACTTACTCAGTTTCATTCTTTAACTTGTTATGTTCGGGTTCTTTAAGTATCGGAGAATATAAATTCACATGCACTTCACACCTCCAAGGTTTCACACTAGCTACAAATTTGAGAAAGTCAAGATGAACACTGTACAAGTTAAGATCCCTATTTTCATAAAACGACGAGAGGTCACATTCAGGTGTTTCAGATTTGTTCCCGAGAATCTTTTCTGACACCGATGGTTTTCCTGCG
>JAHZMW010004500.1:0-21206 GCA_027743745.1 Alloscopus bannaensis
AAGAAAATCAATGTCGCCTATTCCAGAGGTGATTGAGCCAAAATAGGCGCACACGATTTACCCGATTTGGGCCTAATTTGGCGATAAACGCCAAAGTAGGCGCAGAGGCATCCAAAAAAGGCGCAAAAAACTTTAGGCGCTACTTGCGCCAAAATAGGCGCCGTGGCCCCGACTGACTGTGGAAATTGCAAAGTACAAAAGAGGACTCACCATATTCCAAATTATATTGAGGAGGTATTCTCTAACGCGCTTGGCACTCGTTTGCTTGGCTACAAGATCTCTAACGGTGTGCTCAATTTCACGAACGGACTTCTTCTGCGTAATTTTCCAGGAACTTCGATTGACTGCGTGGTTTGTGGAAGGATATGACGTCGAAGGGAGGTTTCCCTGGCTGCCACCCCTGCCGTCCATGTTCCTACCAAAAGAGCCAAGAAAGTTGAAATTATAATTTATCACAAATTGTACAATCCGAGAGCACTCCAATCACTCCAGTTATTTTTTAAAATGGTGTACACCGCCTCGTTTCACATTTACGACGCAGAGAATACCCCGTACAAAATAGGTTAAAAAATAAGTTTCAGCATTAGAATTCAATGTGATTAATGATTAGAACCGATTTTGACTCACATTTCAGGGGCAGTTGTTCAACTCTACGGCGCTGTATTCGCAAACGATTGTGATTTCCGAATCAAGTCTTCCAGGGATCAACAACGAGTTCAAAAATGCTTCCGAAGGCGATGCCTGAAAAATGGCTACCTCACTTTCTCAAAGTACGCCAAATACTGGTCCACTCTGCTTCGAGTTTGGTGGATGTAGTTCGATGGAATTGGTAACTTTCCAATGGTAGCGTGATGCACACATACAACATATTATGGGTAAGCGCCTTTTCTTCCATTTATGCAAAGCACAACTTCATCGTCGAGTAATATCACATGTAAAATGTGTACAAAAAAAACAATATTCATTCCGCGCGCCGACTAGTGCATACTGCATAGTGTGCACAATAACCTGTGTCATTACATGTGATAAAACTCCGTCTCTAAATTTTTCCGTGCCGCCCACCATCATCAACCCAGGAGGAAGAAGAAAGGCAACTCCCTCCCTATTATAACATTAAATCTTATCTTCAATCCTCTTTGCATGTCATCAATTTCTAGCTTCTAACAAGGGAAAGGGCGCATTCCGGTCATGTTTGTGTGACACAAATTGTGTCCGACATTTTGGTAAATTCGTTTTTGTGAGGTGGAGAGGGGTGACTGACAAAACGATTTGGGCTTGAGTAGAATGAGTTATTGTGGATTCGTATTATTTGAAGACAATCTGTGATTTATGCAAAGTATTTAAATACATACTATTTGCGTTCTTGATAAGGGTGTAGAGTTGAATCATGATTTTTGATAATGTTGACCACTGAAATGCACGAGTTAAATTGAACTGTACGTTAAAACTTGGCATGAAATGTTATTTTATATAAACCTTCTTCATCCGCAGACGCCATAAGTGATTAAAAAATTTGAAAATCATGTCACACATCGCTAAACACTAGTAGTTATATTGTTTCTCATCGAGCATAGCGGAAATGCAAGATATTTCCTACTAATGGGCATAATCGTCTTGTCTCTTGACTTCCTTCTCGAAAGTTCGTCCAACGTCAAAGAAGGATTGATTATTATGCAAAACAGGAGAAAAGATAAGATGAAAGTGATTTCATTTTATTTCTCACTTGAGAAGGGATGGTGTGATGGTTATGACGATAAGAAATCGGTGTACTTTACATAATTGATAAGGAGTACGAAAACGTCATCCCGAGTCCCTCTCCTTTATTTAGGCAAAACATACATTGTTGCAATTTTTCATAAACACGACATCTATCCGAAGTCATCCCTCAAGTCAAACACAGCGTCCCTTTTCTACTTCAGTTCCAATCGTTTTCATGTGTGTTTATTCCTGTGTGGAGCCCTACGAATTTAATGGTTTTGATTTCCTAGTGAATACATTGTTCGGTTTTTCAGCTTAGTATTCTCAGTTGAATACACTTAGTTTTATAACAATTTGACGACCGCTGAAGTGGAATTTATAGACAAGGTTTTGAAGACGAGTACAACAGCGTAGGTGAGTAAAGCTTTAATCATTTGTTTAACGGCGTACAAATTTTTTAAGCTAAGTTTGTTTCAAGTCGTCGTCAAATGTCGGGGTATACATATTGCGCTTCATTCGAAATGTTCTGAAGTAACATGTCAGCCTTCCAGACCTTTTAAGCACAAGGTTCCAAATTGCTCTGGTTGTGTGGTGTAATTGTTTCAAAGTTTGTTGTTGATGGTTTGACAGGAACATGGATCAGAATAAACCCAAGAAAGGCAAACACTTTCCCAGCTCCTCTGCTCCAGCACCAAAAAGGACTCGTACGGAGGACTGGAAGACCATCGGGACGATTACGCAACTGGCAGATGTGACGGGAAAATCCTTCCGTGCCATTGACCAAACCCTACAACGTCTTTTGAAGAAAGATCTGGATCCAGTGTACATCAGTGAATACCTACTTCAAGTCATTCGAAATATGGTGAGTTATCTTTCAGTTGTTAGTGCCTACCTTTATCGTTTGGGAATTACAAATGGGTTTCTGGGACTCACACTAATGTCCATGATTTCGTTTCAGGACAGAGAGCTCATGGGGTTACGGTGGCAGTCGACAATTTTACGTCGCGCGTATTGCCATCAAGCCGACCAGTTGACGAAGGTTGAGGCGGAGCCTGTTCAACAAGAGTGTCCTGACGACATTGTTCAAGCTTTGTTTGACCTCCTTCCTGACAGCGACATGGCTGAGGACGATTCAAACCCCAGCAAGAACGAAAAGATTGAACCACCTCTTGCTGAGGACGATTCAAACCCCAGCAAGAACGAAAAGATTGAACCACCCCTTGCTGAGGACATTTTTGGGCCTCCGTACCTATTTAAAAAATGCTGACGTGAGAGATTTTTTGTTGGTAACTGAGTTTCACTTTTATATGTAATGATTTGGGTATCATGAGTTGTTCCCGGTAGAGTTCCTAAAGACAAAATAGAAGGTAATAGAGTTAAGTACATTTAATACTTAAGAACTATATTTATATTACGAATTTTGATTGTTTTACTTAATAGATACTTACTTGTGTCTTGCAGTAAGTCAAAGGGTTCTAGTAACGATTATATAGTCAGTTTGACTGCTTCCAAAATTTTCGTAGATATTCAACTCTGCAAGTTACGCCAGAAGTAATTTTGACTGTATCATGCCATAGAGTGTCTTTCAATTTGTTTCAATCAACGACTGTTCTCGTCACTCGTAGGATTTCCAACTTGAAGCGAAAAGACAATATAAATATTAAGGAGACAATATTTTAGGTGTTTTAATTTTAATCATTATTTAAAGACCATAAAAAGTAGCACTTACCGGAGCGTCGGCAAATTGCTTTTCTGTAATTGATGTCGTTTTCCTGTAATCATTGATTGAAATTAATAAACTTTTCATTGACGTTTAATAAGTCATCTGAAATCTAGGATAAGTTGCTACTTTAAAAAAATATTTAGTACGAATTAACAAGGATACCATAGCTTTAGCAACCTGCACAAGTCTACATATTAGTATTCAGTAAATATTCATACGAACACTTTGTAAGAGAACATGTTTCCATTTTCATATTCATCCAAAAATGCAAAAAAATGCCACAGCCATTTCATATTTGCAATAGGTAGAAATTTTGAACGAAAACATTTGAACAAAAGTTACAGCCAAATGTGAATTTGTAAAGTTGTAAGTTTGTGGGCACGATATTATTTAGCCATAACGCTTGAGCTGTGATAGGTGACGCATACGACTGACTTATTGCCCTTTACTTCATCGGAGTATTGGTGCGATATTTCTTTTTGCCAGGAATCGGAAAAGTTTTAAAAAATCGGAAAATAAGAAATACTCCGAGAAATCAACAGGAATTTATACCAACACAGCGTTCAATACTATTGGGTTTTTTGTATAGCGAAACTTCATGTTCTTTTAGCTTTCCACACAAACACACACTTACGGTTTTGACAAGCAATTTGGTGAGATGAATTTTACACTTGTTTTCCATACTCTTTACAAACCCTTTTTCTACGCCTGCAAGAAAGCCGAGGAAACTCACCGACAAGACGTCCGCTGTAACATGTTCTCTGAGTCTGTGAAAAATACGCAAGTTGTGTTTCAATGTGCGGCTTTCAGTGGTTGAGGCAGTTTTTTCCGTTTTTATTTCGGGTAACTGTTGCGTTGTTGCAGCGCGTTGGTGCACAAGAGGGATTAAAAAGCATTCATAATGTGAGCGTTGTTGTTCCATAAAGATTCTCTACTCTCTCTCTCTCTCTTTGTCGCTCATGTCTCGTCGACCGACGACTCATTTTCTTCTTCCGAACTTATGCAAGACACTGCACCTAAGGTATGCGCAGGCATTCGTTCGAGAAAATGAGTCCCAAGAAAAAATCCACTTGCTAATGCCTCCTTCCTCTTGAACGATGCCTCTCTCTCAATCAGCACATCCCTAAAGCGACGAGGCTTTGTGTAATAATAAGCAACTTGTGAGAGTTGCGTTTTTACATGTAGCAAACGGGGATCGTTTGTCCCAGTTCATTTTTCTACTTTGAAATCCTCCCTTGATATCATGATAATTCTCTAATTACAAAACCGCGTCATCGATATTCAGATTTTTTAAAAAAAATTTCTTTCCAAAACTTTGGAAACTTTCCTCTTATTTTTCAACGTCCAACTCATTCAACACAGAACAAGGAACTGTGCTGACCTTTACATCAGATTCGAAGAAGCACGACGTAATATACGTCGCTTAAATACTTATAACACTTGCTCAAGTTTTCTCCGCGTAACGATTCATTTAGCAGAGAAATCTTGGTAAATTTACCATGTGTACATACAAAACAGATAAGGATATTTATACGCATTTGTATAAATGAGTTACCGTTTCTCATTGACTTGGCTCGGTCGTCCGTTTTTTTTATCAAGTGAGAGAATGGCTTAATTTCAACTTGATGGATTTCATATCTGCCTTAGTTGTCAAGAAAATTATAAAGCAAGTGTTAGAAAAATGAATCACTTCGTCTCTTCAAATATTACACAATTCTGATTATGACTACGAGCATATTTAGCGATATAACCATTCGTACATATGTGTCTAATATGCGGTTATCAATATGAGCCTTGTCGTCGTCGTGGTCTTTGCGTCTTTTTTTGGAGAGTCTTGTTTTGTCGCCTTTTCCATGGTGGTTGGCCAATTTTTCTCTGACTCTCTCCCTGACTCATTATTATCCTGATGGTGCGGCAGTAGTGTTCTTCGCCGATATACTCCGACATTACATGCCCTGTTTGTGTGCATTATTCACGGATGTGAAACAGAGAAATTAAGTTCACTCCGAGTTGGAGAAAGAGAAACACGCTCTGAAAGTAAGCAGTCACTTTAGCAGTGCATCTTCATACTAAAAAATGTTCGAGAGAGAGTCTGAGAGAGGCTTTTGAATCAGAGGAGCATTGCAAGGATATTAATAGAACAGACTTTATCCTCCATCTCGTTGTGTCGCAACGGAGTACACATGCATGAGTACGACGTACTGAAAATTTGTTTTTGTCGGAGATCTCACTCGTCTTCTGCAACCATTCATTCAGGTTGCGCGTACTCCGAGGAATCCAAGAGTTCCCACACGTTTATCCATATGCAACTTAATTTTCGAACGTATCATCATTAGTAGTCGCTCGCGTTGTTTTCCCTTCATCTTCCTCTCGTCTTTTCCACTTCTTTGAGAGTAGACATTTTTTTCTCTCATTCCTGAAAAAAAAACCAGCCAGTGCACTTTTCGCACTATTATCAGCCTTTTGTTTCCTTTTACTAAGTTTGGTTACGAGGAAGCGAGAAGGGACTCAGCAAAAAAAGAGACTTTTCTCATTTTTTTTTTCCTCACAAAAAGAATGCAGAATAGTACATAGTACACATGAGAACGACGAGACACGAGGCTTCATTAATTGAATCCACGGAGCAGAGAAACGGTGAAAAAAAAGTCTTCATTTGTGTGGTGCACAGATATTCGCAGACATTTGAGAGAAGACGAGAAGAGAATATGTGTTTTATGACTTACAACGACGACTTCCACCATCTCTTCCACCTCCAAGAAATTTGGCATGCATTTTTCATTCTCTCGAGAAAAACTCAGGTCCTGTCTCTCCCGTGTGGACTGTACGCGTGCGTGTGTAATTGGGAAACGCGAGAAAGCGGAAACGACAGTTTAATGATGACGCCGCGAGGAGTTCTTAGCACTCATTTTACGCGTCATACCCACTTGCCACTTGTACATCTTCCATCCTTCTGACTCTGAGGTGACAATGGCTGTGGAGGATGTCGCGATGAAGAATTAGAAGAAAAAAAACATAAAAAGAAACTTAAGAATCGGAAGGAACTTGTGAGAATTCAGTAATCAATTCATAATGCCATCTCAAATGTTCCCTAATCCCTTTCTGTTGAAGGAAACCCGTTTGTCTTGAATTGTTTTGTGTTCATGATGATGATGATGATTCGTGTTATTCTTAGGAGATTCTCTCTACGATTTCTCCGAGAAAAGAGGATAATGTCTCTGACTACCATTCTCGAGCATCTCTCCAAGGCTCATTCACAGCTAAGTAGGTTGATTGGCAAATGAGGTAGACGGTGTCCCGGCATATTTGCCCCACGAAAAAAAAACACTACAGATAGCGCAACTTCTCTCAGAACTCCAATTTGTGATCATCATCGTCCACACCGAAATACAGTGTTAATCGTCGCTGTGAACTGGATGGTTTACGAGTACTCCTAGAATACACTCTCGAAGTGGTATGCGAAAAGAGGAGATTTCAAGTTCGGAAATCAGCTCGTTCCTTCCCGAGCTTTCCCCCGATTCTCTTGGCTGGTGGTCTGCTCACAGTGTGTCGTCTGCTCGAGAGTCTGTGAATTCTGAATGATGCATGCAATGTTTGCAGGGGTGTTGCACTGAGTGTGCATACATGCTCCTGCTGCCGAATGTCGATGAGATGACGACGAGATGATGATGCTACTCACGAAGACGATGATGATGATGATGGCGTTGAGACTGTTTCACATTAGCACTCTTACCTTGGAGCCTCTGCTCCTCTTTCCACCACTAGGTTAAGCCTAGCTATTTTAAAAGGGGGAAGGACAACTGGTTTATTATTTGCTTTGTAAAGCATTTTTCGTCAAAAGAGAACCAACCTGTGTGCCAATAGACAGGTCAAATACACCACGAGCGAAAAGCATTTGACTTAACGAGACCATGTCACAAATGGAATTTTTTCTTCTCGAGTCAGTAATACACAGAGAAAAGAGAGCACATTGTGTTCCACCTGGAATGTGGAAGGTTTCCTGCTTTTTTTCTACAGTACTTTTTGGAGTGAGGACATGCCAATGCTCAACATTTCTCATTGTCGTATATACATCCCATTTGAAGCGAAACGCTCCATATAGCGTCGTCAACCTATATTGTTTCGGATGAAATGTGAACAAGGTGTTGTTGTAACCAATGAGCAACGACAATTGATGCGAAATAACATGCCAATCAATTGCATGAACATTTATGAGCATTCCAGATGTGTGAAGTTGAAATAAATTTTGCTCACAAAACAACGACAACAGGCAGATTGAAAACATATTTGTTCCCAGGAAAGTTCCCAAGGAACTGTATGTGGAGGAAGGACAAAAGGAATTATTTAAAGATTTTGTTAAACATTTGTCGAATCGGAAGACGCCGATTTTTGTCATTTAAAAAAGTCATCCCAGGAGTAATTTCGTATTTTGTATACAGCTCAGCTAATTCTTTGTGAGCTGACCAAAGACAAGCGTTGAAATCTCAATGTCAACGATTACATGGATGGTGGCGTTATTTGAATGTATTGAAACCGTTACACGGCAGATATCAATCGGGCTGCAGGCTGGATATTATCAAGAAATTTTGAACAAAGTGATATATGGCTACCAACCACGCACACTTTACTTTCACGTTTTATGAGTACAAAAAGCAGCTGGTAACCTTCAAAAATTGCAGCGGTCAATCAACATATTTCTTACGTAGTAATATGCGTTCAGACTAAATGAAGAATGATAAGCCGGTGGTGCACTCACGATCCACCGACGATGTGTGGTGTGCATTTCAACAAATTCTCAAAGAATGCCAGACGACCTGACGGACAAGCGTGGCGACCTCATGAAGCCCACACACAGTGCTTGATAGTGTTCAGCTATTACGATGAAATTGTCTGCACCAATTATCTTGGCACACTTTACATACGGACAGAGAGAGCGGATCACTCTGGAGATCATGGTAAAGATCAAAAATGGAATGGAAGAGAAAAAAAAATATGCGGAGCGAGAAGTGAGTCATTTTCACCCAACTAATATGTGGCTACTCGAACTCTCAATAGTCAATAGCTCTGTCCTCCACAGCGCAGAAGCAGATTTGTTTATCGGAAAATGTTCAGTGCGCACAAGATATAAAAGATACAATACGTCCAACCTCCATACAGCTCCGTTTTACAACGACCAATTTTCTCCGCATTATTACCAACTATCCACACTAGAACATTTAAGCTTGGGTCCGAAAAATATGACAATTTCCTCCACTTAGCTATAGGAGTTTTTGGGGAGGCTCGGCTAATCATTCTTGCAACATAAACGAAGATGCGAATGATCTTTTTACGTCTCTTTAAAACTATTCCACCCAAAAACATTTGCGACAGTACAAAAAAAAACACAAAGGGGGTTATAGCCAGTGAATTGTTTCGAATAGGAGCGAGGAGAAAAAAATGGTCTTTTGTTATATGATGTTGGTGGTGTGGTGGCGTGTTGGAAAGCTTTGCTTGGAGGTAAGGTACATAATACGTTGGTGACCCGTGCGACATGGCATCCATAACACAGTGTGACGACGACATCACGGTGATTGTCAGTCAGGAAAAGGAAAGTGTGATGATGATGCGGTGGTATTTTATATACCACTGATACTCCACACCAGGGAGCTAATATGCTTAGGTTTTAGCGAGGAGCTACGGCGAACTACTACTGTTCGAGACGTGGAAAAAAGATCCCGACAAGTTTTGAATGCATCATGCCCGTATGTATGAGAGAGTAATGGTTTCAGTTAGTTAGTATGTGTATCACTTGTGTTTTACACGGGAAAGCATATCATCGTGATGATAATGGTTTGTTACGTTTTTCAATAAACTGAGGGGGTCTGCCGGGAAGCTGAATAGCCGGTTTTGCATTGTGCCCAACCCAGGGCCTGATGTTCATATTTGGAAATTGTTTCTAAAAAAAGATTTCTAAGGGGGCCGACGCTTTTGGCACGGCCAATTTGGGTCGGATGGGCTGGGAAAACGAACGCTGAAAATAATCCGCAACTTGCCAGAGTCCTCAGTCTCGGTTGCTTCTTCTTCCACTCACTCTCAGATCGCTTCGCTTTTTGGTGCTTTGTGTTCAGTTCCTCTCTTCAAGTACATCTTCCACAATGGTAAGGAAAGAAAAGCGAGAACTTTGAGAAAAAATACGCGTTTCTTCAACAGAAAAAAAACCTTTTGAGCGAATTAGAGAAAAAAGTGAATTTTCCGCTACACACTCCAAACAAACACACACAAACAGAATTAATTTTTCAACAATAATTAGAAGCGTAATTTTACAGTGATTTCGTCAGTTTGTAATTAATATTTTCCCTACAAATTTAAGAGAATTGTTCAATTTTCAATCAATTTTCGAAGGATCTTCGCTTATCGCTTATTTTTTTTTCATAAAGATTTCCAACCTGTAGCAATTTGTAATTGTTTGGTTTGAGGTTCTCAAAAAAGTGATCTTCGGTACAAAAAAAAATATCTGGAAGATTGTGGAGCTGATTTCTTTGAGAGGCCGAGAGAAAAACCACAGGAGTCATGGTACAGAAAGCAAACTGGGGGCCCTTGAGGCCTCACAAGTGTTCGAAAAACCACTCACACCGTACTTCCACAGACGGAGTGTGTGACTGTGCCTACTTGACAAATCGTAGACGCCCTCACGACTTCTTGGAACCGAACGACTTGCTCTTTCGAACAGTTCCGAACAATTAAGTCCTTACTTTTCCAAATTGACGAGCCAACAGTCGAGTTGGCACTAACCGTTGCACGAGAGAGAAAGGGAAATTTGAAAAGAGAAAGCATTGCAGGTGGTGGGCAGTTGTCCAGTGTGCGCAATTTTTTTTTGTCGATTGGATTTCGCAATTGAATGTCATCTCACTCATTTTGATTTGTGCGTTGTCGTCATTGACGACACCACGTGACGTCATGGAATTGAGACAACTGTGACTTCAGTTGATGGTTTCTAAATTTAAGAGATTGTGGCGTGCTCGAACAAAGCCTTCTAGTTGTAGTCAAAGGGTCAGCACACCTGTGCGAGAAGACTCGCTCAGAATTTGTCATTTCAACCTTCCTTTCTTCACCTCTCGATAGACTTTTATTTTTCTTTGTTCAATGATGACAAAGGTCCTTTTAAGGATCTCTCAAGTTTAACTAAAGCCGACTCAAAGATTCTTGAGAGAGACAAAGAGAAAGCATGAGCCAAGATATTTTGAGCTGACACTCCCGTCTGAACAAATTGATTTTCAAGTTTTCTTTTAAAAAACATCATGTCAAATTAATGTTTGTTATTAAACAAACATTCAAACAATTGTTGAGCTATATGAGAATGATTGAAATAATAGTCAAAGCACAGTGATTGAAAGGATGAGAGCGTTTCATGTTCTCCGATTGTGTAGGACGCATCGACAAATTTGACCGTAAAAGAATAGCAGTGAGCTTTGAGTAAAAATGGAATGACGAAACACTATTTTTTTTTGTCCTCCGCAACGGAATTCCTTTGGAATGAGTGAGACACAGGGACAGGGATGAGCGAGTTGAGAGAGAGAGAGAGAAAAGAGCGATAGAAAGAAAAGTATTTATCGAGGCATTATGGCGTAGATTGGAAAGCTTATTTCAGGGTGATAGGCGAGCGAACATTTTTGGCCAAGAAGTCGATCGTCTTCCACATGTTGCTACAAATAGTGTTTTAGGTAATTTTGGAACTCTCTCCACCAATCTGCTAATGACGAGAGATACATGTAGGAGACGACGATGTGGAGAGGATAAAATGAGTGGGGATCAAAAGAGAGAGAGGGGGGAGTTGAATGCTTTGGAATCTCTGTTCGGGAGGGGTCGAGACGCAAGAGAGAGAGAAACAAAAAAAATGTATTTTTCCGTTAGGTACGCACACATTATGCAGTAGTTAAGAGATGTATGCAGTAAATGCATGCAACCAGAACCAGAGCAACAACTCAGACATATCGCGGAAAAAAAACGCACAAACCTCCAATATAAACGGGAGGAGGCAAACATGGAGGCAACATGTCGACACCACCACTCACTTTTTTGAAGCCGTTGTAATAGACAACTTGTGGCACTCTCTCGTCGGCCTCGAACCAGTAATCACAGATACATACACCGAAACGTCTGCAGAATCTACACACATTAGCAAAAGCTTCCTGTGTAGGCTCTCATCCCCACTCTTCATCAAAGAGAGAGAAAGAAATTATTTTTAGATCAGTGGCAAACCTTGTTGTGTGTGCGAGAGTGTGTCTCTGAGAAGCACACACTACACAGTGGTAGCTTATCAGGACAACTCGTCGTTTACTCCACCATTATTTTCCTCCTTTCTCTCTAGAATTATTTTCGTAGTCTTTAGGCAACGGAAAGAAAGAGCAACTAGTACACTCATTTGAAAAAAAAAGACACAGAGCTTTCGCAAACGGGATAAGAATACACGACTTGATTAGCAAGGCAGAGAATAAGTGATGGTGGTGGTATTGTAGTAGAGATAACTGGTGGCGGTGGTGATATATGGTGGTGCTCTTGTGGGAATAATACAGTGACGATAAGTATATATATCTATATGTGTGCGCGCATCCTATACTAGGTGAAGATATCAGAGATAAAGTTATATGATAACCCTTTTTTGGGAGGAAGAAAGTAGTAGTCTCTCAGGTTAGCGGAGGCAGACACACACAATAAGCCCAGTCGAGCGCAAGTTTTTTTTTTATTTCGGCTTTTTGGCTCATATTTTTCCTTTCCACTCTTGCATTCCTCGTTTCGAACAAGAGTGTAACACAAGCAGTCATTCCAAACGAAATATTGTCGTGGAGCAATAAAAAGTGAAGCACGCGTTGTTGCGAAATCGGAGTGAAAAAATAGCAAGCCAACAAGTGTAGTCAACCCTATCTCTTGAAAAGTGCAATGGTATGGAAAGTTTCGAAGAGTTTCTTCAATACTTTTTTTTAAAAAAAGAAATATTACGGTTTTCTGTTCGGACGACAAGTCGTGTTCCAACCGCCATGATGGCTGACGTCATGAGCACGCCGGCGTGTTACATCATACATACCTACATTGTGTGGAGGGACAATTACATAGAGCGGAGAAATTTTAAGAAATATTTTGCGGAGAGTGGCTCCTTGATATAAATTGGGAGAAAGTGTGAAAGTCGAATACACAAAAACTTTCTCTCCTCCAATGATACCCCACGTGTAGCAGGGGATCGTGACCTGTGGAGTCAAAAGAATTGGAGAGGGATGACAGGTAGTTTTTTGACATGGAGAAAGCTAATTTTCTATTTTATGTCATGGGTAATTTAAGGCGGACGATAAGAAAGTAAAGAAGACCAAGAAGAAGAAGGAGGATGAGGCGGCAGCGCCCGCTGCCGAGGCCGCGCCCGCCGAGGAACCAAAGCGAGCAAGCACCCGAGAGTCCAAGAAAGCCAAGCGAACTGGAAGTAATATCTTTTCCATGTTCTCACAAAGACAAGTTGCCGAGTTCAAAGAGGTATGATTCTTTTGCCGATTGAAATTATTTTTGGAGTACACTCCAGTATTTTATAGCAAGTGCTGTACACCATGTTGACGGGAAAAATTGTTTTACTCGGATCAAAGTAAGCGACCAAATTCTCATTCCTATATTTTTTCGCATACTTCTAAACATTTGTGCACCAAGACGTGACCCATGTGAACTTTAAACAACTCCAGAAAAACAAGGAATGGCCTCTTGGATAATAATGTGTGCTGATCACGCCGTCACGTTTGTTGTTTCTCAGGTTGCGTCACGCACTGATGACATGGGGCGACAAGTTTTCAGCCGATGAAGTTGATGAAGCTTATGAGCAAATGACAATCGATGGCAATGGCAAGATCGACACCCAGAAACTGATCCAGATGCTGACAGCTTCCGCAGAAGAGGAGGGTGGTGAGGGTGAGGCAGCCTAAACCCACACACTCGGCCTTAAGAAAAAAAATTATCAAATTTTAAAAAGATTGAACAGAAAAACTGTGTAAAATCCAATCAATTATTACTTCTATCCACTCAAGAAGAAAAAAGAAATTGCATCACGTATATTATAATACAATATCTTTATCTATCTAAATGAATATCTCTGCTATCTAATTTAAATATCTATATATCGATTTTAAGAGACCATCCATATATATGATCACAAAGAACAATAATGAAAAGAGAAACAAACAGCATGAAAAAGTTGATGATGATGATGATGATGATGATAATGATAATAATAATATGAGAGCCGTATGAACCTACTCTTCATACTTTACACCATCCAAAAAAGAAAAAAACCAGTAATTACCAACTTGTCTCGTTCGTTTGTTTCTTTACTTTTTTGTGCTTCTGTTTTTCTCTTCTCTCTTTCTTTTTCTCTCTCTTTTTCTGATGCCATTCCTTGTATTGTTGCGATCTTCTCAGCAAGAAAAGAAAACAAAGAAACCACAGAAAATTGCTCTTTGTTCGGTTTTGCTCTAATATATATCTCTATGAATGGGAGAATTCTTAATAGAAATTTAAGTAGTCACTCACACACCAAAGATATATATATAGATTATGTTACTAGCATCATAAACAAAATATTAGTCATTCTTCATTCCTGAATCATCAGCATATCATGAACAAAAGGAAAGTCTAAAATGCTGCACATCTTTCTTTAGAAAAAGAGAAAATCCAAAAAAGAGAGGAAATGCTCATGCTAAAATCCGACACAACATCAAAACATCAAGTGAAAAACTTGCATAAAACGGACGAAAAATTAATAACTCCGCAAAATTATTATTATCATCATTCCCTCGTCAACGTCAATCACTCTCTGTATAAGCTTTCTCCTGTACGAAAAAAAAACCGGAATGCAATAATAATCATGATACAGTTTTTGTAAAGGATACAAAAAATCCAGCTCTCTCTATCTATCTCTGTAAGTTTTAAAAGAAAATGTAAAATAATTACAAAGATGTGTTTAATTACGTGTAGTAAGTGTATGTATTTGATTCTCAAGACGGGGCAAAAAAACCCACCACCACGCAGCAGCACACAGTTCTTTTTTTTCGAATTGAAATCAGGCTGAGAAAAAAAATGAAAATGATGATGATGATAACTAATGATGATATAGGATGAAAAGTTTTCAACGCTAGACTTCTTAACTCTACACTATTACTTATTGAGTTGTTTACTGTAATTATAAACGTATTTATTGTTTACGTGCGCGCAATGATTCACACACAATGACGTTCGGTTTGAAGGAGAAAAAAGCCACAATTATTATTATTGGAGACCAAAGAGAAAAAAAACTAATGCAGGCCAGGCTCGTATATTATTAATTGTATATTATGATACTATTCGTCGTGTCAATTATCACTGAGTCAATCATAGTTGAAAGAAGCCAAAGAGAAGAATATTATGGATGATGTGAACTGTATAGTGACCGTTGTTGTTTCGTTTCCACAATTTTATTATATATACTTACTATTATTGTTACTTACTACATACTACTGTTTGTTGATTACTACAAAGGATGATGATATTTATTTTCGCCTTGTCACACACATTACACACATATATACACACACAAATTTTCTCTGTCACATCACAGACACATACAGATATATATATATATAACTACTTCTCTCTAATTCACATAGACACATGATTACACAGGAACAACGATCATTTAGCACACCAAATCGAAGATTTTTTCGTTTTTTTTGTTTCTTTCTCTGTCACTTTGCGTTTCTTTTACTTAGTTTGATTTTAGTTGTATGTTGGAAAAAAGAAATTCTCACCTCTCTGTTGTGTTGAGTCTTGACTGTATAAAAAAGAATCCAAACCGAGACAACAAAACCACAATGTTTTGACTTTCACTTTGACTTTCTCTATCTAACTCTTGCATCGACATAAACTACTTATGTTTCACCCCACAACATTGTGTTCTACAAGATAGGTTTAGTGAGAAAGCCATGTTTCTCTGTTGTTGTCCAGTAGAAGAAAAGGAAACTACACGCTATGATTTCTCTCTTTGTTCACACACATAGTAAAAAAAAACACCTCGTTGACAGTAAGCGTCCTTGTTAGTTTTGTATCTCGGCTACAAGAGATAAGCACGAAAAGGAAGATGTATGTAGTAGTACCACTAACATCTCAGCGACGTCTTGGCAAATCAAGCAAAGCAACCGAGCTCTGAACACAAAAAGAAAATTTCCGAGTTTCGAAACTGATAAGGACACACACAACTCCGTCGTTTGCGATACGTATATTTGTACTACGACTCCCTCTCTATATAGTCACAACGAATAATCAATTATATGAAGAATATTATGTAAAAAAATTCTATAGGTTAATAAAAAATTGAAAAATAATATGACGATTCGAACTGGAAATAAATGTGGCATACGACTGTAGCAAAGCAAAGGAGCATAGTGGTATACAAGTTTCCATTACAGCACTATTTGCACTTCACTCTCTAAAATTGATTTGACAATTGTCAATATTTTAATGTTTTTACAACCATTTCTATGAGATCAAGTTTCAGGGGAAAAATTATCATTCACAATTAACCATCATACATATGCTATACTGTACTCCTACACTTTCGACACTGGAAAATCTACAGTTTATTATTATTAGCAAAGTTGTCGTTATGGTTGGAAAATAGAAAATGTGTAAACAGTTAAAGCTACCATTCTCTTACTTTCCCGAAGCTCAAGAAAAATGTCAATTTTTTGTTTTTTCAAAAATAGTGCAGGTAAAATTATTATTGAAGACCCCAGTTCAACTCAGATTAGTCATTTCACAAGTTCATCTTCATCACAAGTAGCGTCAAGAAGTAAGCAACAAGGAAGCATAAGGCTTCGTGAAGGCGCAGGGGTGAGCAAGCGGATTTCAAAAGGTCTCTGTTGCTCTCATTGCCGAGTCGTATGGGAATAGAGTCATCCGGAAAAACAACTCCGCCGACACCACCGGGCTTCGATGTGGAGAAAGCATCATCAATCTGTTTCATTTTACGAATGCCATCCTCGATGTCCACGCTAACGTCAAACATGCTGCTGAGGCACGGTTGACTGTGTAGAAACGGACTTTTCCACCCCAATCTTTCGGGGGTTAAATGCTGGGATTCTAGAGGCGACTTCTACCTCGATCCAAGTTGTGAATTTTGCCATATCCACATACACTCCTTGTGTTTAAACACATAAATTATTACATACAAAATGTAAAGTCGGTCAGACACCATAGTATATTTTATTTACAAGTGGAAATTACCTGGTACACTGTATTGTCCACATCCAACACCCCACGACGTAATCCCAGCCAAAACGTATCTCCAAGGATCATACAAACTTGGGCATACAAGCGGGCCTCCCCCGTCCCCCACGCAACTGTCCTTCCCTTTGAGACCTCCGGCACAGAGGTAGCTCGTATGGAAGTTGAAGCTCGGACCTAAACTTGTATTCCTGAGGAGGGATGCGCAAATCTTTTCAGGTACGATGGGCACCTCCACCTCGTGAAGGATTGCCTGGTATTGCCCACCAGGACCTAAATCGTAATTCATCAAAATAGATGATAAAAACCGTAAAATTTAGCTAATTAATAAAGTAGTTAAATCTGTACCAAAAGCATTCTTTCCCCATCCCGTGGCGAAACAAGATGTTCCATCGTACGACACCGAAGGGCTCGGAGTGGGTAAGCAAATCGTGTCAATGTGAGGTGCAAGGATGACCGACGTTTGCATGAACACGAGCGCAATATCATTGTGCAATGCACCGCCGTAATATTGCGGATGGATGACTATCTCGTGTCCCCAAACATCCTGCAGTCGAAAGAAGATTCACAGTTCAAAAACCTCATGTTTTTTTTACATTTATGAAAGCTTCCTCCTCGAAGGAGGTTGAAACAAAGAGAACTTCTCGTGGCGAGACCAGGAGAGAGTTGACTCGGAATTATTTTTGATCTTCCAAAATCACACTGCAGCCAATAGATGACAGTGCCTTTACTCGTGGCCGCAAGTTTGCGTCTCTTCACACAGCTTCAAAAGTATGTAAAAAACCTAGTACCTGGTAAGGTAGAAACTCGTTTGTTGTTTGAGTATCCCATTCCCCCAGTCGAATAATGAGATGTCCAGCTTCTCGCCTGGAACAATCCGTTGTAAGCAAAATGGTTTGTAATTTAATATATTACATTACATAATAAAAGGTTGAATTGGAAGTTAATTGAATTAATTTTCGTTCATCAATTTACCCGGCAACGCAATGAGCTGCAGTGAGCACGACACTCGGCAACAAGAGGGATGCCCCGCAAACAAACTTGAAGAGCCAAACTCCGTGAAACAGCTTCTTCTCCAAAATCGCAGCTTGCCACGGATATTCCCCGAATTGTGCTTCGGAATCCTGCAAAAGAGAAAGACGGTTATCGATGGAAGACTATAAGAAAATTTATTTAAGATTATAAGAACAACTCGAGACACACCTTGAAACCGATAACTCGAGCATGAACTCCATTAGGATTGAGGGTTCCGCACTGAGGAGCATAGCCAGGGATGGCAGTATTAACAGTGGTTCCTCCTCCTGGGGTCTGGGTTGTCACACTGGGTGGTCCCGGTGTGGGTGGAGCTCGTGGACGCTTGCAGCACACTTCGAGCACACTCCGACATGGCCAACCTTGGCGGATGTCAATTACTCCGAGTCCGTCGGAAACGACCTGCCATAAATATTCCCGATTTAATTTTAAAAAATAAAAATAAACTAGCTGAAAGTTTATAGCTTAATGGAAGGAACAACCTGGCTCTCTTCGCAATAGTAGAAGGGAACGCAAGTGCAATTCGTCGCCACTGGAGTTGTTCGCGTTTGGTGGAGGAGAGGGATTGTTGTCAGGGATCCAAAGGCGAATAAAGCTCGTGAGTCGATTGACCCTGCTCAGAAATCACAATGATGACAGCGTTCTGAATGTAATCAACTATGACACACCAATCATTAAGACATTAAGAATATTTCAAATATTTCTCTACCATTGTTATTAGAATCTTGCTGTTCCTGGCCTCCTTTTGGGATTGGTGCTTCAGCTTTTTGTGCAGCGGGCCAAAGCCAGGAAGAAGAGCCGATTCGAATACTGGTTAAAATCAAACAAAGTAACAAAGTTTGCGACAACATGCTGCTCGTCGCTTTTTTCGAAACAATCTCAATCACTGAGTCACGTTTTAAACTAAATTTTTTATGCTAATTAATAGTATATTTAGTGAGCAAATTGAGAAAATAAGTTTCTGTAATTTTCTTCTCAACTCGTCTTTGCAAAATAAAACAGTCGATTTTAGTGCACTCTTGGAAAACACGTTGACTGCTCTCTCGTCCCACTATCTTCTGGGGATTTTGCAAAAATATAACATAGACGTCTAGGCACACCTTGGTCGTATATATTATGCTATATTATGCTTTCCCTCAATTGCAGAAAAACTCCGTTCGGTTCGGATTGCGAAACTGTACCCCTCTTTGGAAACGAAGTGAGGGAGAATCGCATGACAACTTTCCCTTTTATTCGAAGAAAAGTGAGTCAGGGATAATTTGTTGTCTCTTTTCTCCAGCTGTACGTTGATTGATAGCTCTTCGATTACTTTTCCTCTCTCTCACTCCTTTCCCTATTTTTTGTGATTCAATCACTTTCACTCTTATGTAAGACATGAGTGACATATTCTCATCAATATGGGTGACTCAACCTTGTTGAAGAATGGTATCATTGGTATCTATAGTAAAGCATTAGAACGTTTTCTCTGTAGTTGCAATGGGTTTAAGGATTGTTAACCTGCGACTCACGTCGCAGTTTGTGCGACGAGACTATTAATACCATGCAAGTGCTATGGGATCCAATGTAAAGTTTGATGCTCGAAGTTTTTCTCATTAGCATAATTATTTACATGGAGGCAGACCCGGATTTGTCTTGGGTAACCTTTTTAAGGACAATGTAAGTTTGAAGACTGTGGCAGCTCAGACATGACCATCATCTAAAATGTAATCATTCTAGAGTACTTCAAGGTAGGAAAGCTTTGCTTCACTTAAAAGTACGTTTCCCGAAATACATTTGTGTCGCATTTTGTTTATTAGCGGTATTACTTGGTGTGAGAGAAACATGAGTACTTTGTAGGTTTGTTGTAAAACGCTCGGAAATTGGAAATGAGGACACTCTTGCATTCCATGGCTATGGTCATAGTTACTCCACGACTCTCCATTGATATAGTTGAGGTAGTCAATTATTTACAACTTCCCAAGAAACTCGTGACCTACTCTTTCTCTCTCATAGTCGTAATAATGTGCATTTTGTAAGACTTTGAAAGCTCGAGTCCGATGACAGCAGATATATTTCTGGCTGTTTGTCCTTTCATGTAATCACTTGTCCATCGTCCAGGTTTTTGACAAGACTAATATGCTTGTTCGGAATACGCATAGTGCACCGCTTGGAAAAGGAAGAATAGAGTTAGCAACATAAGCCATATACTTAGCCAAACAACCCAATACAGTTTGGCATGAGACAGCCCAATACAGTTTGATGATTTTTTTCAAATGCATACCGACGATCACACATGTGCATAACACGATCACGAGTATCAACTACTAAAGTGCATAATATTATATGTATGCCATAATGTCATACATGACTTGTGAACATGTTTGTGTCCTTTTTAGGTGTAATCGGACAAACAAACGTATCAATGATCAAAAAGAAATTGACATTTCAAATTAGAACTTGTCCATTTGCTCTTTCCCCTCTCTTTTTCAATAGCTAAGATAAGGAGAATCTCCCTCGCTTTATACAGTAGTGCATTCAAAGTAGAATACGCAAACGACATTACGTTCGACGAAAAAAAACTCGTGTTCCAATTTTCACAATTTCCATCTATTTGCGCATGTAACGTTCCGTTGCGGTGCGTCATTGTTACAACTGGACCGTGTCTGTGTGAATCACATAAAATCTCCGGTGAACTGTCCCGATTCTATTAATTAGCGGGAATGAGGACAGGCGCTAGTTCCATTTTCAACTGAAGGTTGGTTCGTCTGAAGTCTGCTTCACTTCAGAAACATTTTGAAGAAAAAGGCATTTTTTCGGAGGAAAATTCCAATAATCTTACAAAAAATGTCTGTAAAATCGTGTTAATTGCATTTAATTTTCTAAAATAAAAAATTAATTCAATATCTTTTCTGAATTAATTAATTTGCACTTAGTTTACTTTTGGTCATGTTTGAAAGTGAAGAAAGAACCATTCTGCAAAAAGGAGGCCGCCATGTTGAATAATACAATGATTGGCGAAGCAGGAGCAAGTTTTTTGCACATCCCTCGTTCTTGTAGAGATTGCGCTTCGATCAACACGAAGAGTAATCTCCCTGTACTCGTATTCTTTATAGTAAAATTATACACTGGTTATATGTGTGAGTACCCGTCGGTTATTTGCAAGTACAGGTTTTTTATTCCATTTAATCCACACACACGCAGGTACATCATTTGTATCTACTCGTCCAATCTGCTCAGCTACTATACTCTTCTTTCTAATCAAATCGGCACGGAATTGTTGCATTGTGTGGAAAACTGATCCACGTCCCAAAACTAAAATTGTCAAATCATTTCTGGAGGAAGAATTATTTACTAATTTCAGACGATATTTTGTCTCATTTTATAAGGTGGTGTGCTGAGCACACATTTTAGGTACTAGTTCTGGTATGATTTGTGGTGTGCGAGACATCTGTACGCAACACCACTACTATTTCCATGTCGTGAGCCAAGCGTGGGCTCACATATATCTTCG
>JAHZMW010004501.1:0-23955 GCA_027743745.1 Alloscopus bannaensis
ACAAATTGACAAATGTCAGTTTTTTATGACATTTGTCATGACATTTTGCTTAAATGTCATGACAAATTGACATGTCAACTTGTCAATTTGTCATGACATTGACATTTTGCCGAACCCTAAGTCTGTGTAATAAAAATTTTGTGTGAGCCGCGTCTTTTGTTGATTTTTTTGTGTACTTTCAGTTCTTGCGCTAAAAAACCTATACGCTCTATGGTTGATACGACTTGCGTGTAAAAAAGCATTATGCTACATTTAGGGGTTGAATACAAGAGTCACGCATAGTCACATCACGTGGGTCGTTTTTTGGCAAAAAATTGATTTTTGCCAAAGTTTGGAAGGATTGAGGTGATAGACGTAAGTTCCCAGAGGATTTCGGAGAAAATGATTGTACCTGGAGTTAGAAAAAGCGTTTTAAACGCGATTTGACGGGGTTTTAGGTATTTTAAATTTTATACTAGGGTTTATTGAACATTGAGGTGGATTTGTTGGGGTTACGGGTACGGGAGGGGACTATGGGAGAACGGGACGGATTAGGAGGCTGATTGGGGTTTCAAAAGGGAGCGGAAATGGTAGGCAAACTTAATTGGGAGGATAATGGGGCTAATTATCTCTTGTTTGTTTGAAAAAAGTAGAAACGTGCCGATTTTTAGGAAACAATGATTTTTTCAAACTTTGGAGGGTATCGAAGGCATTGGAGTAAGTTCCCAGAAGATTTCGGAGAAAGTATTTGTACCTGGAGTTAAAAAAAGCGTTTTTAAACGCGAATTGACGGGGTTTGGAGCAATGGGGCAGGTATTTTAAATTTAATTTTATACTAGGGTTTATTGAACAATTAAGTGGATTCGTTGGGGTTACGGGGTACGGGATGGGACTCTGGGAGAACGGGACGGCCTAGGAGGCTGACTGGTGTTACAAAAGGGAGAGGAAATGGTAGAAAAACTTACATGTTAGTTGGAAGGGACATGGGGCTAATTATCTTTAGTTGCGGTAGGCTAACATCGTTTGCAAACCTTTTACCCTTTTAACTCGAGCTACATTTTGTATAATCTATGACCAAAAAAGCACACAACGTTTCCAAACCCTGGGAAATCCTGGATAATCAGATCCATGGGAAACAGAGCAAAAGATTAAAACTAAATTTATGGTGAGATGCATTGTAATAAATGAACGAATCACAAATAACGACGGGGTGGTCTGATGATTCGTCCTGCTCTCGTCAACTTGGTTGTCGCGAACCGGCTGTACTATGAATTGGCCGGTCTCGAGGGTAATCTAGGGCTCTGGGGAAAAAAGGGATCACGTGTAAAACCCCTGCATGGTGTGCAACGCTTATAAAAATTTTGGAGTCATTGACCGGATCACCTTGGACGGATGCAGGAGCAAGTTGTAAAAAAGAAACGTAGAAAAAAGGTAGTCTGGTCGGCAGGTGAAAGTTTTGTTTCTGTAAGAGTATATGATAACATGAGGGCGAATTTTTTCCACATCCTGCTTGGTAATTGTGATTTCGCAAGTGATGTAAGATCGTATATGAACCCTTATATTTAGAGTTGAGTTTTCGAGAGGCATGAGGCTAAGCTAAATTTGGTGTTTCTAAAAAACAAGGCCGCCTTGTTTAAAGTCAGGGTGTGTGCGTTTGTTTTTTATTTGGAGATGTAGTTTATCCTGAATTACAAAAAAATTATCGGCGGCCTGTTTACGCACTGATTCTAAAATTGTTAGCTGTTTCTCTGTGTAATCTACTGTTAAAAATGAAACCAAATCACAGAGATTAGTGTGTGCACTTGTATTTATCGCAAATATTCAAGCAGGTAAATATTTATTACAGTAGGTACTTACAAAATGAAATAAGCATTTTTAAATGACTACATTTAGGCGTTCAACCAGTGAATTTCCTTTGTGGACGTATGCACTCGTAAACAAGAGAGTACTTCCTACAGCTAAAAGAACCGTAGACGTATACAAGATGTCGTAATAGAAAAGTCGAACTGGTTTTTGAGGTCCGGGTTCTAGCTGGCTGGGCTATCAGCCACAAATTGCGTAGCGCTATTTACAATGACCATGATGTGTTATAACCCTTGGATGAAGTTAATGAACCAATGCAATCGAAATATACCCGATCTCAGGCTTGTTCTGGAATGGGGTGAGCGAGGACTTTTCCAAGGTGCTTAAGGTGGTTGGGTTTGTTGGAGCACAAAAACAGCACGATTTGAAGTAAGTGACAACATCATTCTCCTCCTCCATCTAATGCCAAAAAATTTTGACTCGGAGGTTATTCATAGTTATATGATACCATGACCGAGGTGATCGAGATATTTCTGAAGTAATGAAAGTATGCGGCAGCGGGGTACAACTAAACAAGAAAGCTTATCCGCACAGTAGTATAAAATATTATTTATGATACGAAAAGTGTATAGATGTTGGTTAGGTGTTTGATTCGTATGTAGATAAATTGAAGTAAGGTATTTGTTATCTACATGATTACTGTGATAAGAACGACGATGATCAACCAAGTGAAAAGCATTTTTTTAATATTTGGCCACGTTCGCTACTGTCGTGTGGCCCTCTTTCCGTGCATTTGTAGAATCTAACGTGATAAAAGCAAGAAAAGAAAAACAATCTGCAGGATGTTTATCGCCCTTTAAGTATTGTACTCCGATTTCGACGTCCATGAGAATTGTAATCCAAATACACAGTATGGCATTTTTGGGTGTGCTCGTGAATTTCAAAAGTGAGCAGAGTGCGTGATTGTCGAGTTTAAAAGTGATCTTCTGACCGTATGTATACTATTTGAATTGTTGTAGGGCATAGATAACAGCTAAATATTCCCTTTCTACAGCTGAGTAATTGGCTTTGCTGGGTTTAAGCAGCGACTGGCATAAACAACAGGGCGATCACGACCGTGATCGTCTGGTTGTTGTAGCGACGATAGCGTGATTAAAGCTATCGGTGAGAAGTGTGATGGGTGTGTCAGGGTCGAGAGGTGCGAGAATTGGAGCAGTGCTCAAAGGTGTTTTTAGGTCACGAAAAACTTAATGGATGGGCAATGTGAGAAAATCCGAGGATCCATCTACGATAAAAACCAATTAGACCAATGAAACTTTTAACAAGACGAGCATTTGTTGGAGGAGGCATTTTTGTCACTGAGTTATAATATAGCCTAGTAGTTATATTTTTTGAAACAAAAAAAGCATTTACTCCCTCGGAGCATAAGGTTTGCTTCTCGTAATCGTTGAAAAAATCCTTCTGGAACAGTGAAATGGGAGTCAATGTCGGGCGGGTTGACAAGGAAATGGTCGATATAAATGTAAAGATGCCATTTGTATATCTGCTTGAAAAGGTACGCCAGCGGCAAATTCCGGAAGTTAAATTGCGAAAGCTAAATGGGAGACTTAGGTATTCATATTTACCATTTAATGTTATAAGAGCAATGTTTGGTATGTATCTTCTGCCATTTCAAATTGGTGATAATCGATGCCAATATCGAGCTTGATAAAATAGTCGCAACCCCTCAAAATTTCAAAAATAACGGCGATTTTTGGGAGAGGACATGTGTCTGGTTCTGTGATGGCGTTGAGTTTCACATAAAATTCGGACAGGCGAGAATGAGAGCCATCCATGCGTTTGACAAGGACAACAGGAGCTCCTCAAGGGCTTCTGCTACGGGGAATAGTACCTAGACGCTCAACATCCATGCCAGTAAATGAAAACACATCGCGGTATTATGCAAGTAAAATATTAGAGCAAGAGTGATTGTTTTCCAGTAGAGAGGGATTCATATTCATCCCCGGAAGCTGTGAGAGAAACAAAGAAGTTGCACGTGGAAGAGGCGTAGTATTTGCAAATGTATTCAGATCCAAAACTTCATAACATGCTTCGATTGCGTCAGGCATAATAAAAGAATGCTGCAATAAGAATCGTGTAGAAACGATAAATACGCCGTTCATGTGTGAAGAAATAGCTAATCTACAAGAAAGGAAAGTGTATGACCTTGGTGGTAACAATGTATATGCAGCCGCTCTCACGTCAAGTGTATTTGTTGAGTGTGTAGTGTGAAATGTCGAAAGCAACTGCGAGTAGTCAAGCAAAGAAAAAATGGTTTGGTATCAAGTGCCAATTTGCCGTGTAGTGCCTCACATTCTGCAAATGTAGTGCTTCATATGCAGAGAATTTGTCATGGTACAGCGGGTAAAGCATTTTCATTACTACAAATCGAAGTGAGAGTGGGGTATGATATGTGTGCTTTAATGATTTTTAATAAATTGCCTTCCAGAAGAAGGTTGCATTTCATGTTAGAACATACATATTATTATGCATTTAATTTCAAAGTGTTTCACCGAGCGAGATATTCAGAATGCTAGTTTCTGTGGCAGAGGCTTCGCCTGCTAAGCAAGTCACGGGTGAGCACGGCTGAGAAGAAAGCAATCCATTTTTTACACACATTACATTTTACATCCATTATTATTTTACAGCACAACGAGCCCGTGTCCAACAAACAAACTATAATCAAAACTGTAAAGAGTAAATAAGTAAAATTGGGATTGACGGGATGAAGCTTGTCGGAGCATGATGCGGCCAAGGAAACGAGGAGCCCATTGGCTCACTCTAGTGTTTTTAGATATTAAAGATAATTTTTTTTCGACAATGCCCGTACGTACTAAAAAGATGACAGCGACAATTCTCATATCTGGTTTGCTCTTGAGTTGAGGTTTTTTGAAGCAATTTGAATGAGTCTACAGTGGGCTTTTGCACTTGCATGCGTGTATTTGGAATAGGGCGGTAATAATTAAATGTGTGTGGATTAGGATGCACACGATTGGAATTTTTGCTAAAGGCCGGTGTAGACCACTGCGGTCCCGGTTACCACATAGGGGGATACTGTGGTAGTGGGGCCTCCATATATCTACCTCTAAATTTATTTCTACGGGATTTGCGTGTAAACCGATTTGTCCCAGAATGAGCGACTGGAGGAGTGGATCCTGACATGGTGCGACATGTGGAAAGACCTCGACTCTAACAAGTTCATCTCCAGTTTAAGCTCTTTTTTGAAAGCGACTAGCAAGTCTATCAAATTCGGAGCTGTGAGTTCGAGATTATTTACCACCTTACGCTTAATGTTCATCATGTCAGCATATTTGTCATATTGGGTGACTTTTTCATTAGTTCATTTACTGTGCTAGTGTTTTGTAAATATATGTCTCTCCCTAACACGCGAGGTTAATTTCGGAATATGTAATGATCCTTTTAAGCCTCAAAAAGTTTTGTATCAAGCCTATTCATAAAGCGCAGCATCCGGAGCCGCGGATGGGGGTACCTTCGGTGGGGAGGTGAAATCGATTAGCTCTAGTAAAGTAGCTAAGTGGGGACCCGGCGGTGTGGATTGTGTGAAGGCGTGAGCTACAGTGGTCGTGGTAGATGGCGTGGCTGTAAACAAAGACAGTCGGCTGGAATGTAGGAGGTAAGAGCAGAGGGTTGGTAAGAAAAATGGTGTTCTCTCATACAAAATTATGTGGATCGAAGCAAAGAGCGTACTCGCCCACAGGGTTCGCCCACTGCGTTTGATGGGGGGTTACCGAGATGCGGGAGGATTAGTGGAAGATCGTGGAGGGATTGGAGAAGGAAGGAGTAAAAAAGAAGCAAAATCGCAAACCGGACGATGTCCGTCAGACGTAAGATATGTTAATTGTCCTTCGGCTTTTCCAGCTAGACGGCGGCGCTTGAACTGCGTTCAACTGCTACGGAGTCGACTGGCGGCTGAAAAGGCAAGTTTAAACGGCGGGCACGTTCACGCGTTAGTCAGGGCACAAGCAAACGCAGAGACATGTATTTACGGAAGGGCTATCCAAGGCCAGTTTGATCTGGGCTGATTTTGTGGATAGGAGAGATAAAAAATGAACGGTAACTTGTAACTTGTAAAAAATGAACTTACGTACCAGCCGAAATTCGGAGCAGTGAGATATGGTACACCACAGGAACAGGAGTCAACACCTGCGGCAGAGGTAAAGGACGCTTACACTCGCCAAAGAAACCATGGAGTCACCAGCGATGTTGCCGTTAAATTCCAATAATTATTTTATTCTATCCGAATTCAATATTACCACTGCTTTAACAATGAGTAAATGGGTCTTATATAGATGACGGTAAAGTATCTATATACCTACCTTATAGTAAATGTCAAATTAACCTAAATATAAAGGCAATGTTAACATGTGCAGCTTTCGAATTCACTCAGTAGTAACTTTGAAAAAGAAACTTATTTGTATTTTAGAGATTGATATTTTATCGTGAGCATGTTTTACTTATCAGTTTACATGCACTATTCATTTGTATGAATGTGCAAAATTGATTTGTTCACGGCTACATGACTATTCAGAAACTTGTAGTTTGAAATACAAAATATTTTTTTTAAACCTGCGAATGCTACATTTAATATTGAAACTATTTTTTGTTATTGAGAACTTCTTCAAAACTGGTTCGAACTAACATTCAAAATAATGAACTATACACAAAATGAATTCCACGTGCGCCCTTGAAATCGGTACAATTTTGCCCATTTCGTGTTATGCATAGTGAAAGCGTTTGTAGTATCTGCGCTTTCGCCGTCGGACAAAGAAATTTTCTTTGCCTTGAAAACCTTGCGCCCGAAAAAGTATTTGACGTAATCATCCAACGATGATTGTCATTTCCGTTGACGTCGACGCACCCTGGGCACCTTGAGTCGGTTATTAATGATAGAAATTCAAATGTACAAATTGACACTCTGAATGCTGCCTACATTTGTGGCCGAAATTGAAATACAGAAAAAAAACTCCTTCATCCAGTTTAAAGTCGTCAATCTGAAAAAGAAAGCCGTACACTTTCGTTACCTTCTCAAAAATGGACGTATTCCAAACTGGATTTTTCGTTGGCATGGTTGTCACCGTTGCTACCAACCTTTTACCTTTAGGAAATTTCTGCCTGTCGTCAGCTCTGGGGCGTTTAGTTATTTTTATTCATTCCATTAATCCACTTTAATAAATTTTTTTGTAATCTAGAGCTGTAGCCTAAAGAAAATGAAGTTGACGTTCCCGGCTTGGTTCTCGTCTACCTATTGGTTGGTGCCAATGTATTTTTAATCTCGGTTTTATCATTGACTCTCTTTTCATATGATTCTTAACCGCTTTTTTAACCTTATTCCCATCACCAAGATCTGCTCATCGTTGTTTTTTCCTCGATTGCTTCACTACTTCCTACAATTATAGCGCGTCAGTTTTTCTCAAAACTTTCACCTTGATTGTCATTTGTTTCCTGAACTTAGCCTGTATTGGTCAAGCCTACTTCCACACCCTGGACATTAGCAGGTTTCTGGAACAAAAAATTCTCCGGTTTTAGTCTTTTCAATTTAACCACAACAATGTGTAGAGCAATTTTGGAACGATCTTCAATCTGGTGACCTGGAGCCAACTCCTTCTCACAGGAATGTTTTGGATGCCCGCCATCCTTTATAATCAAATGCCCATTTTGCTTGTGGTTGGCCTTCTGGTGGCCTTTATCGTGGAGCTGTGGCTCGCCCTCACCCTGAGGGATGCTACCGCACAAATTCGGATTCGGAGCCAAAGCCTGGTAAAAATGAAGCAATGGCAGTTTTGTGCGAGCAACAAAAATATTTGGAGGAGCAGCTTTACAAATTGTTGTAGCGGGGGCTGAACGCGCTCCCAATTTATTGTGAGTCCCACCTCCCCATGAGCCACGACGCTCTGAGAAACTATTTGAGTGCGCCTAGCACGAATGTCACAAATTCGGTCCTGCTTTTTCATAGTTAACATACAGATGTCGTGTTTTTGCTTAAATTTTAGCAAACATGAATGATAAACCTTGACCTTAACCGAAAGGGGTCAAAATTAGACAATTTTGTGCCAACAGTAGTGATGATGTTGATGATTGCATAAATAATTTCGACCATGAATCGTTCCATGCGTCCTTGCTAATACTTAAACAGGAGAAAGTTTTGCCCTTCTCGTGTTTTGGCGAAAGCGTTCATAATACCCCTGAATTTTTTGATTCACGAAAAAAAACATTTCATCAAGTCTTTTGAGTTATCTCCCAATAGGACATTTTTCAAAAATTTCTTGTTATTAAACTATATTCCGACATTTTTAGTACTTTTTGTGCAAACATGATTTAACCCTGCATCGATTTATTTCACTTAGGAAACCCACGTCAGGGAAAGTATCCTACTTGATTCATTGGCAAAGTTAATGCTGGCAGTGGTGGTTTGTACATTATTGAAATACTCAGAATTTTGAATTCCAATCAATATTCAACAATGATTTTCATACCCGTTGAAGACTTTGTCGGGCTTTGAACATTTTGGCCTTCTCGTGTTTTGGCAAAAGCGTGCAAAATGTCCGCGAATTTTTTGACTCTCAAAAAACATTTCATCGAGTATTTTGAGTTGCCTCCCAATAGGCAAATAATATTATGAAATATGTTTTGTTCTATTGTTATTAAACTAAACTTGTGCAAACATGATTTAACTCTGCATCGATTTATTTCACTTAGGAAACCAACGTCAGGGAATGTATCCTACTTGATTCATTGACAAAGTTGATGCTGGCAGTGGTGGTTTGTACATTGTTGAAATACTCAGAATATCGAATTCCAATCAATATTCAACAATGATTTTTATACCCGTTGAAGACTTTGTCGGACCTCATGTCACCCTGAGTCCGCTGCTCATGAGTGGTATTTGGATGTACAAAACTACGTACGGTTTGCTGCCGTCGATTCTGGCAGAAATTAAGGTTCCCACGGGATACTCATTGATTCAGCTACAGGTCGTCAATCTGAGAAAAAAATCCGTTCTACTTTGGCACATCTTCATTCTTTTCTTCACCCTTTTTTCTATTGGAGGCTCCACCTTTCTCCTCCTTGAGAGGTTCTACATTCCCGAGAATTCGGAGATGGACACTTTTCAAACCGGGTTTTGCGTTCTTCTTGTTGGCACCGCTGGAGCCATCACTTTTACAGGCCGTACCTTCTTCACAAAAGGTCGACATTTGACACCTCTCGTCAACTTGATCCTGTCGTCAGCTCTTGGTCTCAGTAAGAACACTCACAAAAACTTTCTCCATACAACTTTTTTTGAATTAATTAATTTCTCCTAAAATGTAGAGCTGCAGCCGGACGAAAATGGAGTGGACATTTCGGGCTTGCTCCTTGTCTATTTTATTGCTGGCATCAACCTCTTCTTCATCCCGGTCCCATTCTTTTTGTGTTTGATGCAACTCGAACCTTTTCACCTGATCCTCAACCGTTTTCTCCTGCCTCACCCGTATTACCAAAGTATTTCCACTGTTCTTGCTTCATCCATTGCTTCCTTCCTCCTCATAAGTTTTGGTGCGAGTTACGTCTTTCTCAAAATGTTTTCTGTGCTCATCATCCTTTTTCTGAATTTGGCCTGGATTGGGAAAACCTACATTCATACCCTCAACAAACAACCGCTTCCGGAAAAGTACATTTTCAAATTTTACAGTCTTCTCAATTTAGCCATGGCGATGTCCAGAACGATTATGGGACATTGATCTTCAATCTTGTTACTTGGAGCCAACTCTCAAGGAACTGCGTGGATGCCTACTGTTCTTTATAACAAAATGCCAGTTTTCCTCGTGGTCGCCCTTTTTACCGCCTTCCTCGGCGGACAAGGGCTCGCTCTAACGTTGATGGATGCTGCCGCGCAAATTTGCATTAGTAGCCAGTGCCTTGTGGAAAAGAAGCAAGCACAATTTTGCGCGAGCTATAGAAAATTTTCGGAGGAGCACCGCTACAAATTGTTGTGGAAGGCTCAAAAAGCGATCCCAATTTATTGCGGATCTCATTTCGCCATGAGCCATGACGCGCTAAGGAACTACCTTAATGTGCTTAGTACTAATATCACGAACGCCGTCCTCCTACTGCATGGTTAGCACGAAAATGTATCAAAATTAATATTCAATGGGATTTAAAATTTTTTTGCTACTCCTAAAGTATCTTTTTGTCGTACAAATTTTAATTTGAGCCTTGTAAGAAGACACGCCCGAGGGTTGCTTCATTAGGTTGTTAACATTACATACAATCAATTGCCGCAACAACCATAATTGGTGCATCCTTCGGCTTATTTGCCTTGAGAAGCCGGTGCCAAAGAATGCGTCCAATTTTGCTGTTTCGTAACACAGCACGTTGGAGGCCATCCGTATCGTTAAGATGGTTGCTTTGGTATTATCTGGTGACCGAATTACTATTGCTAAACAAAAGAAAACGACGCCGCTCGTTTCACTTTAAAAACATAGTTACTTATACACAAAAACTCATGGTTTTAAAACATAAACCTTGTTCATGTTTTTAATGTTCAAGCTTGTCTGATTTTTAAAATTCGTTGATCATGCGGACAAGTAGTATTCTTGCACTTCTTATTCTTCGCTCGTTATACTTTTTACGTATTCTTCACCAATATTGCTGTTAGTAATGGTTTCAGAACTACTACAGAAAAACATTGGTGTTGTCATTACTGAATAACTGACACATTGCATTATAACATCGTTTGGGTTTCACGTATCAAAAAATCTGTGGCAGGACGGACACCCTTCGTACCACTTATGAAATCCAATCCGCCGATATTTTAGGAATGCTTTATGATTAAAATCTGTTTCACACGATATACATACTATCGACATATTCCTGCAAACCCAAAATTTTCCATACGTTTTTATAATTATAACCTAACCAAAATGTATCAAATTTCAAATTCATGCCATGTTTTTTGCAACCGCTCGTTATTGCTCCGAAAAAGTTCATACTATCAGCAATTCCGAGGGCATTGCATTGCACAATATGCATTACAGCATTCATCGATTATCATAACAACCATCATTAGGGCACTCTTCCATTTAATTTTCTTGAGAAGTTTGCGTCAATTTTGTTGGTCCTTAGCAGTAGCGCTAGAAACAGTTCTCCAAACTAATATTTCTCCAAAACACTTTCACCAAACAATTCACACAACTATTTAATTTAGAGCTCCAGTTAAACAAAAAGGAGTCGGACGCCATGGGCTTGCTTCTTGTCTACTTTATGGCTGGCTGTATTACCTTCTTCATTCCGGTGCCTCTCCTTATTTTTTTAATGGAACTCGAACCTTTTCACCTAATTCTCAACCGTTTTATTTTGCCTCACCCGTATTACCATGACATGACAACGGTCCTCTTTTCCTCAATTGTTTCCATTTTCCTCACAACTCTTGGCCTGAGCTATATTTTTATCAAGTGTTTCGCCGTTCTCATTATCGTTCTCCTTAACATGGCCTGGATTGGAAAAACCTTTCTCCACACCCTCGACAAAGGCAAGCTTTCAGAAAAAGACATTCTAAAGTTTTACTGTCGGCTCACTCTGACGGCGACAATGGCTAGGACGATGATGGGCCGCATAACCTTCACGCTTGTTGGATTTAGTCAGCTCTTTCTCACGGTTGCTGTTTGGATGCCGATTGTTCTGTATAAAAAAATGCCCATCATTCTCGTCGTTGGGATGTTGACCGCCTTCATTGTCGGCTTGGGTGTTGCTCTCACATTAATGGATGCTGCTGCGCAAATTCGTATTATGAGCCAACGCCTCGTGGAGAAGAAACAAGCACAGTTTTGTTCGAGCAACAGGAAATACTCGGATGAGCACTGGTACAAACTGTCGTGGATGTCACAAAACGCACTCCCTATATACTGCGGCTCCCACTTCGCCATGAGTCATGACGCGCTGAGGAACTACCTTAATGTGCTCAGCACTAATATCACGAACGCCGTTCTATTGTTACGTGGTTAGCATACGGACATGATTAGAGTTGATATCGTCGAACATCAAAAGCTTAGCTTGATTTTTTTAAAATATTAAATCATTCCTTATTCATAATACGTTCCTTCAAAACACGCAAAAACTCGCGGAAACTGATGGTTTTTTATAATTCGTTGGTACATTTAATGCAATTTTTACTAATTACAGATATACTGTATGACTTTTTTCAAAATATCCTTAAATTAAGCAGCTGTTTAATCCTTTTTATAAAATATTTTTGGTAATGCTTTGCTATGACGTTCATCAGTAACGGACGTCAGCAAGGCTGTTAAACCTGATGCAAACTCATAACTAATTGTTAATTACTTAGCAGCTCAAACTGCACTTGAACTGACAAGTGACTACCAAAGGAAAGCGCAAATGTGACATTTTTTACTTTCAAGCGTAGATACTTTGTAAGTAAGCTAAAACCTTGACCATAATCTCAATTCTCTGCAAATTGGTCTTCAACATGCTTTTCAAAACCAACTTACTTGCTTCTATCGAAAGTTGCCTCCCAAGCTCCCATCGAGCTCCTGTGAAGCTCTTGCAATGTCCATTTTTTGTGGAACAATTTGCCAAAACGGAGAAAGTCAACATTGATAAAAAAAGCCGGTTCTATGTTTGGGTCCAAGTTTCCATCACTTTGTTTGCTGCCTTTGTGGTTTTCGTACGGTTTTGGTTAGAAAACGCCTCCGAAGTGTTTGCCAACAAGTTTCTTCGAAGCTGTCTTGGCGCATTTCTGCTTGTCAGTGTGTACTATCATTGGTTCCAATATTTGCGGTCAAACTGTGATAACATTTGAAGCCAGAGTTGTTCCGAAAGCACCGGAAGAAACCGACTTCTGGAACGACAATCCGGAATGTTATCACGTCCGTTTGATCACACAACTATTTTGCTTTTTGGCCGACACTCATCGACTCAACCTAACCTAACCTAACCACAGTTTTCCCAAATATGGCCCTTAATGTGTCTTCTATTGTTGGCTCTTTTCTAAGTCGCGAAATTAACGACAATTATGTGTTTGTTTTTGAAGCAGTTAAGGCCTGTTGTTCATTTGTAATCAATTATGCTGCTTACGGAATTTTACTAAATGTCAACGTGGTGTGCTCCGTTTTCAACGTCAATATTGATTCTTTCGCTCTCAAGCTTTCTGTGATTGCCTTCATGAAAAGCTTGCAAAAGCGGGTGGACACTGGATCCTTTAAGATTTACAGGCAAATTCAGCTGCTTACCCTTTAATTTAATAAAATACACGGTTGTTCCTTCATGGCTACTTATGTAACGACCTGTATTCTTGTCCAAAGCGTGAGCACTTATATACTGCTTACATCTGCGAAAGCAAAAATTCCAACATGATGGATAGACTGACAATGTTAACAGCTTATTTAGCTATTGCGGTTGTTGTCACTGGGTTTCTCAAATTCCCTGCAGCATTGTTTACAATAAGAGGTTGTTTCAAATCAAGGCTGTGGTAAGATTGATGTTCAGTTTTGTAGTCAAAAGAATTCACGATTGGTAAAAAATTATTGGAAATCGTTGCCTCCGCTCAAAATACAATTTTTTGCTTCAAATTGTTTTGAGAGCAAAACGCCTTTTGTTATTTTTCAATTTTGCATTGATCTAGCAATTAACATGGTTCTACTAGATCAGTAGGTTGTTTTTGCACTTGCAAGCTTTGCACAGCAATCATTTCAGCACTATTTAAGACTATGATTATAATCTATAAATATATTCAAATTTGAAGCAAATATAAGATAAAACCGAGGCGTTTCTTGCTTGTTTTCAATTATCTGGCAATCGGAATAGTACTCTAGTATATTAGCTTCTTGATAGTGTACTTTAATATCATATTATTGTCTTGTATATACATATCTGCTCTATTAATACAGTAATATTATTAATATATGTAATACACATGATCCACTGATAATAATACACTAATTAAAATGTCAAACACTTTAGAGAAAAAATTGTGCAAATCGATTTTTTATAAAACAGCGTATAAGGAAAAATATAATTTCCAAAAATGTTCGTTTTTACAGAGTCTGTAAATTTATAGATCCATTTCATTCAGCTTGAGGATTTTTTTTGTAAAAATAGGGAACACTTTTCAGTCATTTTTAAAAATGCACCATAAGATTTTTTCATAATTTGCAAAAGATGCTACACAATATTTTCTTATATTAAAAAACCACCATACTCATTTTAAAATAAACAGGTATAGTTTTCAATATTAAGAAAAAAACATTTATCGGCATAGAAATTAGGCTTAAAAAAACAAATGTAAATTTTTAATTTTAAATAAAATAAGACTAATTAGAACATACAGCAAAAGTGTGATCGTCACATATTTTTATATATTACGTAAACATATTTACGAAAAAAATTTACTTTAGGTAAGGTACAAAAATGGCACAACTACGGGGCTTACGGTATAAAATAGTGGATGAAAACACGATGATTTGTATTTGAAATATGTTTTTAGCTGTTTGGTGCCTCGATTTGTTTTGCTTTCTTTTAGCCAATAACTGCAATTTACTTAGATTTAACGATTAAATTACAAAACATGCAGAAATAATTAAAAACATAATTGTAAAAAAACTCGGTTTAAAAACGTACATCGTCGCCTGTATTTAATGTTTGCACATTTTGTATTTTTTTTGTAAAACAGTAATATGTAGCTAGGTAAATACGCTTTGTCCATTTTACAAAAAAATGACAAAATGCTATGTCTTAATATCAATGGCAAACGAGGATATACCTTTGTCATGAAATTACGTAAATAGAATCGCATTAATTTAATCGAATTTAATAACTTCACACTTTTTGAAAATACACTGCAATTTACATACAAATATTGGTCTGAAGTTGGTTTGCTTTGTTTCCACTGTAATCATACAAGTTTTAGGACTTGGAGATGGACTCGAGTTAATTTTTGGTTAACGCCATTCGCAAGTTGTCTAAAAATTGCTGTTTTGAACAAGCACAGCAACAAGTACATTTACCGCCACATCCGATACAACAGCTTGGACAACACGGATTAATAGACCAGTCATCTTTCTCCAATTTTTGGAGGTATTGCTCAGCAATTCCCTCCTGTTGAAGGTTGTATTGTTCTTCATGTTTCTCAATTTTGGCAGTCATGCCGAAGTCTGGTTTTTATATTGAACAAATTGAAAGTTACCAGGTAATATGACAATCAAATCTTTAAAAAAACTAAAATATCTAATACGTATATTTATTTCTTACCTAAAAAGCACGCGGCCAAAACTCCGACGACCAGCAATAACTTCATGGTCTTCATTCTTTTGGATAAACTTCAACCCGGAATGAGTGTGCTTTTTTTATAACAAAAGATTGCTTTTGTTTTCTGACAAATTGTCAATTGAATGCTAAGCAGAAAATCCTTTGACTTATATACTCTTTCTCATTCCCTATGTAATAGCTTGAAACTCACCTTAACTATGCAAAAGTGGCGTGATCTGTAGTTTCAAGTGCTTCCAAGTAAATTGGAGCAGAAAAAAAACTCATCACTTATCTGAAGTTTAGCATTAAATTCCATTGAAACTTTACCAAATTGTTTTATTAACTAGAACTTCAACACTCATCAATTGAACCAATATATAATTCATTCATTTTATTATGCAACGTAATAATGAAACAAATACCGACACTGATGATAATCATCAATCATTTCATATCTGTGATTGTTGAAAATTTATATACCATGATTGACATTCTAAGTGCTTAAACACATCATCCCATTTGAATCACCTAAATATTAGTCACACAACTTTTCACTAAAGTCCGGTTCATGCGTAAACAAAACTGCAAGCAATTTGATCATCGACGTCAAGTGTTTTGTTGATTTACAAGTACTATTTAAACATCAAACTAAACAAATTATTTTCTGGTTTGCGACATGCACCTGAATAAAAACAACAAATAATCAGCCGTCAGCTTTGACTTATGTCAAAAGTTATTGTCAGGTGTCACGGTTACCCTGTCAAATCTCTGAATAAACCACTTGAGTGCGAACCAAAATTCAAAGTTAAAATATTTAGATTCTCAGTAATCAATAAATTACATTATCTGATGGCACGATACAATTATTTTGTTAAATATGGTTCAGATATGACACACTTGCTGAGCATTTCTTAGAAACACTTGAATTCCCAGATCCGCATTTTCAGCTTAAAATTCACTAACCAGCCTGTCACTGGAAAGAAAAGACTTCAGTTTTATAAACACCTCTACGTAATTGATTAAAGCACAGATCGGAGCTTATAAAAAACAATAAGGTCCATCAAGTTGTTGTTGGTTTGTGGCGTTTTATACCTGCAACCTGTTTTATAGGTAAATTTTTGCTTTTACATATTTATTCATTAGTTTACTTCCTTTTTCATTCATTCAAATATGTGGTAAAATAAACCCAAGAAATTTATATGCTTCATCCTATTTGTCTAAACTTTGGCGTTGCTTTAAAAATTGAGACTCGCGATGAAAATTACAATTTTCAGCAGGAAGGAATTGCGGAGCAATACCTCCAACAATTGGAGAAACATGACTGGTCTATTAATCCGTGTTGTCTAGGTTATTGTATAGGATGTGGCACTAAATGTACTTGTTGCTGTGCTTGCTCAAAACAGCAATTTTTGAACAACTTACGAGTAGCCAAAATTAATGTAATATAAAATAGCAATATATTCGAAACAAATGCTGATCATTAAAATATTTTACATTAAATTTTAAAGAATTACTTTTTTAACCTTTCAAAATTCTTTTTATTCCATGTTACATAAAATTGTACGATTGTTTATCAAGCAAGTTGATTATGTCAGCGATGTTCAATTTAGCTAGCTAGGCAGAAGTTGAAGTAGTAGTTTAATACGAATTAGTTTCACATCTAACTTATTTCTATTGCAAATCCTATTTAAAAACAAAATCAGCTTCTTCCATAGCTCCACAATTTTTAATAAAACATAAGTACACATCTCTCATTCTCCCATTAACGAGTTCACTTTGTGAGAAAATCATGTACCTTTATCATATTCATTTACCTTTCAAAGCACCTACCTGCTTGTCGTGTTCGACACCCGTAAATGCGCTTAGTAAGTGGATATCAATAAAGTCTTTGTTACTTTACCCGATTGTCGATCTTATTAATTATTTTAGGCTATTTTAAATGACTGTGTCTCGTCTCTATTGTGCATTTCAAGTACTGGGATATTTGTTATGAATTGGTGTTCAAACTGCCCTTCGAGTCATTTTTTTATAATTTTGGTGAGCTTATAGCGGGCAGCTGTGTCCCCAATACTATCAAAACATTGAACATTTTTAGTTCTCTAAAAAAATCGGGTAAGTATCCACACCTGGAGTAAATCTTCCAGCGATACAAGTATATTCCACAACTGTTGCTTGATTTTTCACACGAAACCAGTAACTGGTTAGGTTGGTAAACATAGTTGAAAATTGGAAAAGTTGGAAGTTTCTGGCGTTTCGGTAGATAAAGTGTTGAAAACGCGGATATGATTTTTCAATTTCTGTGCAAATTTGACGATTGCAATCGTGTCATTTTTGAAGATTCAAACGTACCAATTCATGTTCCAAACAAATCGCATGGCCATATCCGAGGCTGATACGTATTTTTTGAAAAAAAATATTTTTGCGGAGTGAAATTCATCCATATTTCAAATCCAGTTATTTTCCCAAGTGAGGTTCCAGGAGTTTGAATCTGCACATTTGTTATCTCACAAATAGTTGGGTCTAGTTTGGATTGAGCGCAAATAAATGTGAAAAATATATCAAGACAGAAACTCAATGTTTGAGATATAAAATCAGAAAAAAAGTTTGATGGCTTCGAAATCCGGCATTGCTTCAACAACCAAAATATTGGTGGGAGGATGTCCAGTCAGAAAATCTCTGGTTTTAGAAAGTTGGGGATACTTGAGACCCAAAGCAAGCGGGAGTTTCTGTCTTAAAATGTAGAACTGGGGAAAAAGAAGAAGATGAAATGCACACTGATTAGATTTCACGATTAGCCAATATTCTGCTTTCAAACTGAGACAAATCCCGTAATTAGTTGAAAATAGAAGACTAAATGAAGAATAACACTGTATTTCGAGCTCTGGTCAACTGAGGTTCAAAATTGGTGTCACACCAAGTAACAAAGTAATGCGAATGCTCCATTCCTTCCCACTTTGTGGAGACTCAAACTGGCTCCCTTTATTGAAGCATTATTGAAAAGTAAAAAAAAAAGAAAGTCGGTATGTGTTGAAGTAGTAATATGAACAAGGAAATTGTGAAAAGTTAGTCAAAATTGTTTAAATTTTGGATACGGTTCCGCACACTTTTCTCCTTTCCTTAAATATATAATAGAAACATTGAACGGTGTTCTGTGTCCTCAGTATTTTCCATGAATTGGCGGAAAGTACCATATGTAAAGCACGTGTAAACAAAATGTCGAAGAAACATAAGTAAAAATTAATGATACCAAAAGCGGAATATTTTTGGTAGTCATTATGGTAGAAAATGTAATCTGAATTTAACAGTATTTTTAAGTGTTTTAGTTTAAACAAAAAATTTCCGTGTTGCTGACTTGTCAACACAGTAATCGTATACTTGATTGCAAGATTGACTTTTTTAAATTTTTTGCGGTGCACGATACCGATACCGTTACTTTTTTAAATTTCTTGCGGTACACGACACCGATACCAATATTTTTTAAAATTTCTTCCGATACACGATACCGTCACCGATACTTTTTAAAATTTATTCCAATACACGATACCGTTACCGATAATATCTCAAATTTCTTCCGGCACACGATACCAATACAGGTACTTTTTTAAATTTCTTTCGGTACACGGTACCGATACCGATACTCTTTTGGTTCACAATCCCAATACCAATGTTTTGTAAATTTTTGCAAGATACAGCGATTATTGGCAATTTATTACTTAATATTAATAACAAACTATGTCGGTAAAAAAAGTGATTTTCCAAACTACTTTTCCTTTGTAGTTTTTATTTATAAAGGGGAATTACTAAAATATTTAAAATTGTATTTCTAATTCTTAAAACACGGAAACTGTAAATTTTATATAAGTGAGATTTGCTCATGCAACTGTTTGTATGTAATTCAAATGAATTGACTCAGAACGAAGAGGAACAGATCATGTAGAATTTAGGAATTGCCCCGCGAAATCATGCCACATGTATGGCATTTTCTGATACACGATACTTCTTCGATACTTCACTGTGGTATCCACGATACAGGTACCGGTACGGATACTCCGCATCCCAGGTTTACGATACCGGTACCGATACCAATACTCCGCATCTCAACTTTACGATACTGGTACCAATACCGATACTCCGCATTTCAACTTTACGATACCGGTACCGATACCGATACGTATCGTAACGGTAACTTAGAGTATCGTTTTCAAAATTGGTATCGAACTCTGGTCGTCATCAATAAAACAGGAGCCGTGATAAAATTCTAACACATATAATAAAAGCAAATGCTGACGTTGACTAAAAACAAAAAACTGGTTTAGGAATTGTATTTAGAAAAAGTACTACAAAGTAGTATTGCATTATTAAAGAAAAACAACTAAAATAATTTAACCCACAAGTTTGGTTTGTTAAGGTAGACGTATTTGTTGTTTTCTAGCTTCATGTCAGTGTAGTATACAAATATCATGCTGGCACAATTTCTAAATTGCTTTCGAGCTGGAATTACAAAACTAAATAAATGATACTCAAATTTTATTTTTAAAAAATTATTATTTACCAAAAATTTTATCAATTTCGCATTTTGCGAAAGCTTTAAACATGTAGCTTTATATTATTTCTGCTATATACAAAAGCTGTTGAAAGCTGCAGAGCTGCAATTATACATTTTTGTCAAATGCAGTCACTTCAGTTCCATTTAAAATTAAGTGAGTTAAGGTTTTTCCTTCAAGAACTAACCAAGCTTTCGCTTGTAAGCAGTAATACAGCTTTATATTATTTGTTATTTCAAAAGCTGTTGAAATGTTTGGTCTGTGCACTTTGGTGAATTCAGTCATACAGTTGAATTAAAATTTGAGCTCACAAAATCTTTCATTCATGAAGTAAACTAAATAAACAGATTAACTGTAAAAAATTGGTTAACTGGTTGTCACCATAGATTTTCAATTAGAAAACTCAGCTTTATTTCAACTTGTCATTCGAGTTATTTAGGCGAAATGAATTTTAAAGTGTGTTGAATTAATAATAAGACCCACAACTTGTCTCAGGCCCAATTTATATGAAACTAGAAGTTACGGTAAGAAGGTAAGGCTTTTATGCAGTCATAGCTCAATCGGAAAAAAATTGTTTTTTCCATGTAAGGTAGTGGGTTCGATGTTAGATGATCAAATTGATTTTTTGTTTCCATAATGCAATGTTTGCTGAGACTCAATCGGTCTTCCATATTTTTCTAGCATTTTCTGTCCCCAAATTGAATAGTGTTTAAAAATGTGCAAAGTAAACATTTGTATTATTTTCTTTCAAATGTTGATTTATAAGTTTTTCAAGTTCGCGATGATATTTCAAAGGACCGCCATAAACGAAAAATACTTTTAACTTGACTTCATCAGCTTTGTCAAAACAGAGTAATAAAAAACCCATCAACTTTGTTAACAATCTGAGACAATTGCTTAACAAACAGAAAGTAATGAAAAGCCATATCTCTGCTTGTTGAAAAGAGATCCTTCATGAGAGTGAATTTGTATGTGGACATTTTTAAGCGAAGCAAAAATTCATAATTGCAGCTCTGCATTTCAACAGCTTTTGTATATAGCAGAAATAATATATAGCGGTGCATTCTGCGAAAGCATTAAAAATGTAGCTTCCCTATCATGAAACAACTAAATCATATTGACTCACTTATTAATTTTTTTAAAAATAAATTTCGGGTTATGCAATCAGTTTGTATCAGCGACGGATACTCTTTAAATTGTTTAATTTAAAATTGATATACATTTTTGTCGGAATATAGAATGAGTGATAAAATTATTGCTTCGCCAAGACCGTTCGCAGGTTGTCCAAAAATTGTTGTCTTGTGCAAGCACAGCAGCAGCCGCAAGTACTGGGGCACATCAAACAACAGCCTGGACAACATGGGTTGATGGACCAGTCATCCTTTTCCAATTGTTGAAGGTATTGCTCAGCAATTCCCTCCTGTTGAAGTTTGTATTTTTCTTCATGTTTCTCAATTTTAGTAGTCATGCCAAACTCTGTAAATTGGATTACAACAGTTGTAAAATTAACAAAATGTATGACAATTAATGTTTAAATAAACGCCAAAGTTGCCTATTACCGAGAAGGTATGTTGCCAAAACTCCAAAAACCAGCAACACTTTCAGGGATTTCATTGTTGTCAACAAGCTTCGGCCTGGAACAGATTAGCAGTGTTTATAAAATTAGATTGCTCTTGTGCTGTAACAATTTGGTTACTGAACGTGAAACTCCGAATACATTCTTTATATACCTGTTTTGATTCAATTTTAAAACATCTGGCATGCGTTATAGTGGTGTAATCTTTGACTTCAAGTACAAGTTCAATTTAGCAATGTAATCAGATGAAGCATTTGTTCATTTCATTTGTACTACATAAACGGGAATAAAAAGCCGATATAAAAATGATACTTGAAACACATAAGTTTTGAAATAACTATATACGCAAATGATTATATTCACTGATTTCAGTCTTGATCAATCGAATCACCTGAATCATGTAAATATTACTAGTCATAAATAATTCCACCAAAGTGTGGTTTACCCGTAAACAAAACTGCGGGCAAGTGGACCATGTAAAGTATTTTGTTGATTTACAAACACAAAACATATCTTACTAAACTGATTACTTTAAGGCTCGTGACGTAAACCACGTCGATAACGTAAACGACGACGATAACTAATCAGTCGTCAATTTTTATATGCGCAATAAGTTGTCATCATGTGTTTATTTTCCGAGTAAAAACACTCAAATGCGAACCAAAATTCAAAGCAATTTCAGTAATCAGCAACTTACATTATTATGATGGTCCGATACAATAAAAATAAACATATGACAAACTTGCTGAGTAGTTCTAAGAAATACTTGAAAATAGCAGATCACGCCATATTTGTGTAAAAATATTGGTTCGCAATAGCAACCAAAAACTATAAATAGTATATAAGTGAAAGGATTTGCAGCTCAGAATTCAGTAACCAACTTGTCACTGAAAAAAACAATCACGTGTCTCAATCACAATTCCGGTAGAAGTCTATCTGCAAAATGAAGTCCATCAAGTTGTTGCTAGTCTTTGTTGTTTTGGCGGTCTGTGTTCTAGGTAACTTTATGGTTTTTGCACATCAATATTATATGCACGTTTGGATTCTATTATCCAAATATTGTGTTACTACATAAATCCTGGTAAATAATTGCCATATTTGTATTTTTTTTTGCCTGCGCAGACTTTGGCCTTGCTGCTAAAATTGGTACACAAAAAGCAGAATATGACCTCCAACAAGAGGGAATTGCTGAGCAATATCTGGAACAATTGGAAAAGGATGACTGGTCCATCAATCCATGTTGTCCTGGCTGTTGTATGATGTGTCCCAGCACTTGCGGTTGTTGCTGCGCGTGTTCCAAACATCAATTTTTAGACAACTTAAAAATTGCATTGACTAAAAGTTAATTTGACAGCTAATACTATTTTCTGTCGCAACTGCGTTTAATGTTAAACTGAATTTGCAATAAATTTCCAAACAACAATCGGATTCTAATCTGACTCCAACCACTACAAGGATCACAGCACTATTGCCACTTTAAGGCACTAAAAATTTACTCCAGTGTTCCAACAAGCTCGAATATCTGTTATTTGGTTTAGCCATTTAATTTAATGGTTAACCTGTTTGAACCTTATTTTTCAGAAGCAATCAAAAAAGTTGCATGAAATATTTATTTTAAGCTACGCGATTCCTCAAAACATATGACAAAACAAGATATGTTCATTTATAATATAAAAAAGCAAATGAACACATCTTTGTGAAGGTGTCTAATAAAACGGTTTTCAAACAAAGTAGTGTCGTTTTCGATTATTCAACTTTAAAGAAAGCATAAAAAATATTTTACGCCTAAAAATTTCTTTATGACGGATCTAATCAATTTCATTCAAAATAAAACGTTAGCCTTAAGCAAAGCTACAAAAATGTAGGAATATTTATTTTGTCAGTAAACGATTATGATCAAAATATTTCGAGACAGGTTTCAGATTTAAATGTCGACAGACTATCGACTTGGTTCGAGTATGATTAAAAGCAATTAAAAAATTTTACGGTTTGTCCAAAGTTACAAAGAAATTACGATACTTTTCCGACTGGACGTCCAATTTCAAGTACAAAAAATGCAACAGAGGATAGGCAATGTTTATAGATAATATAGTACTAAAACCTATTAGTAACTCCAACGGCTCCGTCAAAACTCACGGATGAAGTAAAAAAATGTCGTCAGTTTTCTTTTCAATCAAGCAACTAAATATATAAAAAAATGTGTTACTAAACTTGAATACATTCCGAATTTCTATTTTTTTGAAGCTTTGCCCAAATGTAAGGATTTGTTTAAATGATAACTGGATAACATGATGGTAGCAAATTATGTTTTTTTGCAAAACTTCGTTAAAAAAGACTGATGTTGTATATAAGGCTAAATGCGAGGGAATTTCGCGGAAAATTATAAGTTTGATAAAAAAATCAGTGTATGAAACTGTGACAAATCGTCGCGTCTTATTCAGCTTATGCTCCTGCATTTTTAACCCATATTCAGGTTGTGCTCCTGACTTTTGAGCCCGTATTCAGATTCTGCTCCTGACTTTCGAACCCGTGTTCATGTTGTGCTGTTGACTTTTTAGCCCGTATTCAGGTTGTGCTCCTGACTTTTGAGCCCATATTCAGGATGTGCTTATCTACAAAAAGTTGTTTTCGAAAAAAATACAAAAAACATAACGTCGTTGTTATAAAAAGAACTCCTAAGTCAAAAACTGGCCGAAATGAAAAGCTCCTAAGTCAAAATCTGGCCGAAATGCAAAAGTCGTAAGTCAAAACCTG
>JAHZMW010004502.1:0-35999 GCA_027743745.1 Alloscopus bannaensis
GGTGGCCTTGGGGGCATTTTCGAGCAATAATAGTACGGATCCCCGGTGAATCCCGCAGGGCAAAAGCAAGTTGGGATGTGTTCACTAACTGGAATAAAAAATCAATGACTATCATCACAATTTGCAAATTTGAATGTACTTTCACATTTTTTATGAGCTCACTATTGCACTCCGCATTATTTCCACAGGTTCCCATGCAAGGGGACTGGCACTTCCCGTTGACACAGCTCTCCATTTCGGAGCAAGCCGTATTGTTCGAGCACGCCGGCAAGTCGTTCCGCTCCTTAATTTTGATACAGGACGAAGCCCCATTTCCTTCGAATCCGTTGAGGCATTTGCATTGCGGCGAATCGTCTTCGAAGACGCAGACCGCGTTGGCGGCACAAGTAACCGTGGCGCAGGCATGGACACATCGTCCGTTGAGACAGGTTTGGTCATTCTTTCCGCACTCGTACGCGCTCACGCAAGCCTTGCAGTAAGGCGGATGTCCGACGTAGCCTGGCAAGCACCTTAAAAAAATCCAAGCAAAAATCTGTACTAAATGAAATTACTTTTTTAAAAGCAAATCTGTGACAAGTACCTGCACACAGGTCCCACGGTGGACTCGACGCATTGCGAATTTTGACCACAGACACGAATCGGGTCCCTTCCGCAGTAAGAGCCTGAATTTAATAAGCAATTCGCGTCGTCTCCAGGATAAGTATTGATTTCACAAGCGCACCGAGGCTTGTGCTCGACAACTTCGCATTTTTTCCATAAACCACGGCAGTAGCCCACACAAGGGTCACGGCAGTAGCCATTGATACAAGATTCATTCGGCTGGCAGTCCACATCCAAGTTGCATCTCGCAACGATCTCATCTTCGACAACGGCTGCACAAGCCTCAAAAGGATTGCCGGTGTAGCCCGGGACACAAACGCAAGTAGCATGGTGCCTGACGACCCAACATTTGGCATTGGAGCCGCATTTCACCCCTTCGCAGGGGTCCTTGCAGGCATTCTCTTGGCACGCCAATTCCGGTGGGCATTGCTCGTCGTCGTTGCAATATGAAGCTATACAAACCAAAGGAGATGTTTTAGACAGAATTCATCCCTATTTTTGATGGCTTCAAAGGACAATGAACCTTTGCATTGGAAGAATGGATCTCCATTGAAGCCTTTCAAGCAGCGACACACGGGAAAGTGATTGACAACTTTGCACTCCGCCCCAATCCCGCAAATCCCTTGACAGGGGTCTTTGCACAATCCTCTGCACAAAATTAAAATGAGGAAGTAAAAAAATGTGCAAATTCATCCTCTCATTAAGATTTCAAGATATGATAATTTTTTGTACCCCACGCATGCAAACTGAGTTGGGCAGTCGGCATTTTGTGCACAAGCCAGCGGACGACATTTTGGTGGGGCTCCGATGTGATGCGGAAGACACGCACAGAGAACCGTGTGCTGCGACACGGTCGCAGTCCCATTCTTATCTTGTCGCCCTTGTTGCCACTTCTTCAGGGCCCGAGACAACGACTCACTCCAATCAAAAGGGATCGAGTCCTCGGACCTTCGCTTGAGGTTGTCCACCTGGAGACACTGGCTGAAAGGGCCGCACACACCGGGATCTTCGCAGGGTGGTGCTGCTCACGTGAACCACACCCCCAGAAAAGCAAACACGACAAAGACATGTTAATCTTAGAAAAATCTATATTTATATTTTTTTGGAATTGGTGAGCGTGAGTACCTCGACCAGCCAAAGCGAAGGTGACGAGGATGGAGGAAACTGCGAGGAGGAGTAACCGACACATCGTGTGGGAGTGTAAAAATATTGCAAATGTCTTTTCTAGAGTGCCCAAAAAAGGGCAATGCACCCCACCTTCACTGAAGCCTAAAGGGTCGAGGGGGAGAATGCAAATTGTTTTTAAAAAATACTCTACAAATTCACTCCGTAATTATTTGTCACCACAAGACTGATTCGAAGCCACTCTCTCGGGCTACACTGGTTAAAAAGAGAAAGGCTCATTCAACAAGCTATATCATGATAACTAAGAAGCTATGTTTTTCCGAGAGATCAACTCGAAAAGTTGAACTTGGTCAATTAATGAGATCTCTGCGAAGCGGGATCATGAGGAAAGATTATGGGCTGGTTCTTTGGCCGAGATACATCTCCTTTCGTGAATCAGACGCTTATTGTTACATAGAAGATAATGCATAACGAAGAAGAACAATGGTGGCTTTATTTTTGCAGATGTGCCACCCTCTGAGTACACGACAATGTGCATGGTGGTTGGATTTTAAGGAATTAAGGAGCGTGACGAAACACGCAAGCGATACACTTCTTGTACATTTAGTTCTCGAGTTTTCAGGTGCTTAAAACCCCTTTCGCAGACGGTGTGAAAAGCTCATATGCTTTCGTATGGACGTAAAAAAAGTCCTAAATTTGATGAACTCAATTGCCAGAACTCGTCTGACGTGTTTTCCGACTTCTCCAAACTTTTTACGAAACGCATACTGTACACACGCTATGCTTTTTATGGGGCTTCCTTCACATTCACTCAAATTTTAAAACAAGTTTATAGTTTTACACGAGTATCATCCTATTACACGCCATGTCATCATCGATCCGAATTATGTTTACTTGTGCAGAAAAAAAAGGAGCTGATTAAGAGTCGAGATAAAAGATTGCGAAACAACAATGAAAAAATGAGCAAGACATTGAACTTGAAGCTTCTGTTTCGACTGTCTAAATTGGGAATGCATACATTGCCGACGGCCATTATATGCGGAAAGCACAGTATTATTTTATATCAAAGATAAATGTTTTTCCGATATAACGCTTACAAACACCGGTACATGTATGTTATTGCAACGGAGGCCGTTTTCAAACGCATTCTATGATTATACGTGTAGTTCATGTGTGTAATTCGCAGTTCCCAGAAATAACCGTTGCTGAGAAATGTAGGTGAATTCTTTATACATCCGATTACATAAGTGAAAAGACCGCAGTCAATTAATGACAACTTTTTGAATATATATAAATACATATTAAGAATGGACGGTGACAATCTTATGAATCTGAGTAAACAAATCCCACACAAGGTTCTCCGACCTTATTCGCGAAACAAGAGAGTTCCTATATGAAGATATTATGCAGCTGAAAATATGACTATGACTGATGACTGGCTCCATTTTTGGCAAATAGTATTAAATTCGCAGGCTCATGAGCGTAGTCGAAAAGTACCTTGAACTTTCAATATTGCCTTTCTTCTCGTATTTGTAGGCGTTTGCGAGTAAACGCTGAAAAGGGAAGTGAGCATGTAATATTATGCTACATTTTCGGTGTAGGAGCCTCGGTCCGAGACTCCTTTCGAGGAATACTTCATCTCTAAAAACCTTCTGAGAAATGCCGTAGCAGAGACAAGGAGAGATGCTCCTGTACCATGCAAAAATGTATAAAGTTGGGAGTGAATTTAAGAAGGCAGGCATGCATGTTGTGTGCAAAGAACACTGTTATTACCACCATTATATTACAACAATCATAATATACACTGTCTATATATTCATATTCTCATATTCTCTATGAGATCATCTCACAGTAGTTTGCCTTTGCAAATGGAAAATGCTCAGCGCACCCAGAACCCTTTTTCCGTCGCATTTTGGAACAAGTCGAAAGGACTGCACCGACTAATTTGTTAATTGCTTCTCTATTTAAAAGAAATTAGGTGTCCAAACATTTTCACAATGAGACTTGTTATAATTGCTGTGATCACGACAGCATTCCAACTTTGGAGTGCTTCGGCCCTCCCGCAAGGAGCCTCGTCGACAGGTACTTGATCAGAAAATTACCTCATTTGCATTCGAAACTTGTAAGGCAGCCTTGAGCAAAGATGAGCACAAAAGTGATAATCTGAAATTGGGTTACCAGTGAGCTCTCGAGTTTATGCAAATTACAGAATGCAGCTTGAAAAGTGGCTTTGACGGCTGAGCCGGTTTTTCGAAGGTGATTATGATGTAATTAATTTTGCAGATCCTTGCGAGAGCTCGCCATGCGGCAAAGGTGCAGAATGCAAGCCCATGGGCTCCATTGCTGTTTGCATCTGCCCTGATAACAACACCGGCGATCCCTTTGTCCAATGCATGGGCCAGACTTCCAATCATTCAGATACCACCGACGACCCCTCCAGTACTTTGGGAGCACTCGCCTCAGCAATTCAGACTCATCAGTACGTCACCGCTTTTGACATTGCTACGGGTCATCAGCCACGAACCGCTGAGAGCACCACTTCATCCACCTCGACTCCTTCGACGACCACGACAACTCGACCACCTCCGCCAAGCTCGACAACGACCTCCAGCCCGGTTCCACATGAACCTCCAAATAGCAACTCCAGACCAGCGACCCTAGGTCACAACAGTCGCCCACCTTATCATCACAATGGAGGCGGTTATCAAAGCCAGCCAGAATCTCACAGAATCCCTATAATTTCCGAAGATCGCGGAACTGGCAACAGTCCTCACACTTATCACCATAATTATCCTCCCCGACCTATTGCTTCGTATGGAACCGGAACTGCTGTCTTCACCGACAAGACTTACGGAGGACCATTTGTCGACAACTTTGGAGTCACCGACTCCTACTCTCATCGAGGTCAAACTGGACATGTGAGCGGAAGCCATGGTTATCACCACCACCACCCTTCCTCATCCTACGGAGATTATGACAGAAGGCCCATTGCCGGACCGAGTTACGATGTGCTTCCCAGCTCCAGACCGGAATCGTACGGACATCATGGTTATCATCCAGCTGCTTCCGGATTTCCAGGACCGATTACGGAATCATCCAATTCCCATCGGTACGGAGGAAACTACTCCCCAGTGAGGAATGACTTGTATGGAAGTGGAACAGCGACCGATGACGTCTTCACGAGGGTCCCGGATCCTTTGGGGAAATATGAGAATTGTCGCTTGGTCAATGGAATTGTGCTCTGCGCTGACAATGTCGTCCAAAACCGAGGTCTTAACGGAAAAAAGTAAATAAATCAAACATTTTGAAAATCATATTTTACAATTTTACTTCATATTTTTAGGCGGCGATTCTGGCTACATTCACAGCGACACCACAGCCAACTACGGCTCCTACTCTTCTCGAGATCGCGATCAGTTCTCGTCCTACTACCCAATCCCATCCCCAAGCTCCCGTTATCCATCCAGTAGCAGCACGATGAGCTCCGGCTATAACGACTTTGGCTTCTCTAACCGTCACGGTTATCCTCACCACGGGACCAGGCAACCGTTAGATGACACAACTTCGTACTACCCCTTCTCCGCCCAGGAGCAACGCCTGTCAACGCAGTCAGTTCACGCGATTTCTCCCCCGGGGGCTGTGTCCGTGTCGACGACCCTGAGAACCAAGTCAGACAATGATCACCCCCTCTGCAGGGCCATGTGTGGGGTGAACTCAGTTTGCAGGATTGTGCTCGAAAGGCCAGTTTGCGGGTGTCCTCAAGATCACACCGGAGATCCTGCCGTGAGATGCGACCCTGTTGAGAGTAAAGGTCCTTACAGAGGTCACGGAGGGTGTGAACGTCATGTGGACTGCGCAGAAACTGAGATTTGTGCCAAGAGCAATCGATGCGTTGACCCTTGCAAGGAGCAGGAGCATATCGGCTCCGTGATTTCGGCCGACTTCTCAGGGTCGTCTAGGGACAACGGGGGGATGACTTCGTTGTGTGGGAAGAATTCAGAGTGTCTCGTCGTAGGACACACGCCCCTTTGCAAATGTCGGCAAGGCTTCTTTGGCAATCCGTATGTGGCGTGTGTACCTTGATTGAGGAGAGAATATTTTATGTGTACTAAAAATTTTGTAATAATTTTCTCCTTTTTCTGCCCTGTGTCTAAGACAAAAGTGACGCGAATGTTGTAATGAATATTTATTCGAGGGATGTAAATGTACGTGACTTAATTTATTTAATAATAAAAATAGAATGTCATGCAAATTACAAATACAACGACTCGTCTTTATGTAACAATTAAGCATATCCGTTGCCTCCTGTCTTTTGAATTCTTATCTTTGACAATGATAATTAAACCAAAGCCGAAGTGAATTGGTTGGGGTTGAAGTTGTAAATTTACAGCTTTTTTAAGACATGGCTTTCACCTTGTTTTCTAAAATATTGCACAACCACAAAGCTCACTTCCCGTGTGCAAGTCATATCCGGTGAATTCGGTTCGTTGAAATAAAGTAAAATTAGAGAGCGCATCATGTCACCGGGTTTTCTTGTGCACTTTCTATTTTGATAAAAGTTGAGCAATATGCAGGAAGTTTGATCGTAATCGACGGTAAGATTTCCGGAAAATTTAAGTTTTTAGTGATATCAACACAACATGGGTTACTTATTGTCAAACTTTTATTTTGCTCTCGTAACAGTACATAGTACCTACTAAAACATGCATTTTACTTTAAAAAATGACATAATACTGCAAACCTATCAAATGTAACAAACAATCATAAAATATCAGATCAATTACTTATTTTTAGTCTAACTTGAGCTCAATTGAGTGCACTGCGCTCGAGGAGCTCTGAAAACTCAATATTCTGGAGATGTTTTTGAGAAAACTGCGACACTTTTTGTTTGTACTTTCAATAATTTCTTATTTTTCGACTTTTCACCAATCTTGCTGTCCCTTGGTAAGAATGCCGCCGAGGGTAGTCCCCCTGAGGACATTCTTCATGACACGCCTCATCACCGGCTGGTACTGCACGTGCACTTTTCCATTACTACTGAAGATCTTCAGAGGACTGAGACGAAGCAATGGGGACAACATGGTTTCCAAAGGGTAGACCGGTGAGGAAGGGCCTGTGGATCGGCTGGACAGAAACGAGGGACTGGAGAATCTCAGGGGATGACCTGACACAGTGATCGCACATTCCCCAACATGGGAGGTCATTGCGATGACCACGGTGAGGAGGACGATTGAGTTGAGCTTGCCAAAGTCCATTTTGTCGTCACCTGAAAAATAAAGAAAATTTATAGAAACTGCTGGAGATTTATTGTTAAAAATGTACGAGTTTTTTTATTATACCAAATTTTTTCTTACTGAAATCGTTTTAACGAAGGAGGTTAGATTCCTGAGCTGAGGTCGTTGTAAGAGTGATGAAATGCGATTGATGATTTGAAGGAGGGATTCCTCCCATTTTATAAGACTCCAACGATATGGTGCTTCCGGTTGTAGTTTCCTGGCCTGAAAATAACGTTCACATTTTCATATTTCAGAGGCATCATTAAAAACTCGTGCACACATCAAATTCGTAAAGCCACAACAGGATTCATGTGCGCGAAGCGGGCCTGAAAAGGGCTCAAAGTTTTATGACGTCAATCGTAATAAAAAGAGTGCACAAAATATGACCAATTATTATTACATTCTCGTTCAGGATTTGGTGATAAATAGAAAGTGCCTTGTGCTATATGCGCTACGACATAAGTAATTGTGCAGTCGAACGTTTGAAAACGGATGTTGTAACATGAAGAGCCTTCTACACCTTCGCCAGGTGTACGAGGGCCTTATCATGACAGGATCCTCAAAGTTACAGCGTACTTTCCTTTTTTCGAGCTAGCGTCATCATCATCATCATGAAAAGCAAACTACTTATCTGTAGGTATCCTGTGCACAGTGCACAGTTGAGGTTCCTGTTCTAAAAAGCGTGTAACGCATTGATAGTAGTTAGGGCAAGCCGGAACACTGCTTCGCCTTTGTTCAGCCAAGATGCATCAGCAGCGCAGCGTTGCGATGATGTTTGCCCGTGGTGTGGGGGTTGAATTTTTTGGGGCGATGCGAGACCGCGGAAAGGGCAAAGTGAGCTCAATTTGCGTCCACTGAAGCTACTATTGTTTGGGCATATCTTGAGCATCAACACAACACAACAAAATCAACGTAAAGTTTAAAGTGGTGAGAAAGCCGGTTTACAAATTTGAGATAATTATTTTATTTTTTTTAATTATTGAAGTTGCTTTTTGAAAAAGTGAATTGTGAAAGTCAAGCATCCAATGTACGAATTTGATGGCATTATAAAAATAATTTTTCGTGTTGGTTTCTTGATTTTAGCAGAACGAGTTGACAAGCGGATTTTAACAATTTTCGTAGTTGATTGATCAACAATTTGTGTCCTTTTCGGTGTTTCTGGTGATCTTGGGGTCAACATATTTATTCGGTGACAAAAGGCGAATACTTCAGAATGGCAACCATCGCGTAAGTCAACTTTGTTGGAGATCTTTTACACAGTAAAGAATGTTGGCATCAAACTGTGATTAATTTTGGAAATTAATGATGACGAATTTAGTAAGCCAAAATCCGAGATGACGCCAGAGGAGCTGGCTAAAAGGGAAGAGGAGGAGTTCAACACGGGGCCATTGTCTATCCTCACCACATCTGTGAAGAACAATACGCAGGTGCTTGATTTGAAATTGAAATGACATAATATTGATTTGTTGAGTCGAAAATTATGTCGAGGCACTACTTACTGTGGCAGGTCAGTAAATTATTAAATTGTGGGTGTTTGGTTTCAGGTACTGATCAACTGCAGAAATAACAAGAAGCTCTTGGGACGCGTGAAAGCGTTTGACCGACACTGCAACATGGTCTTAGAAAACGTAAAAGAAATGTGGACAGAAGTACCGAGAAGTGGAAAGGGAAAGAAAAAGGTAAACTTAACTTACAATTAGTCACTGCCTTACGCGAAGAATTCCATCGTTAATTCGAAGCCTAAACATTTATTATCTGCTCAATTTAAGGCCAAGCCCGTTAATAAGGACAGATTTATCTCGAAAATGTTTCTGAGAGGAGATTCCGTCGTCCTCGTCCTGAAAAATCCACTTTCTCAGCAAGCGCCATCGAAAGCTTAAGATGGGCTTCTTTCTTTTGATGACAGCAACAACTCTGAGACACTTCCTCGTCCTGTTCGTTTCACTAAATGTTTTATAAGTGTATCTTTTATATGATGTCATTCATTACTGCAACTTGCAGTCTGCAAGGTATTTAAGAAAAGCGTAGAAATATATACCATAATCGTAACGATAGCGTAGATGAGTTTTATTGTTACAATAAATCTATGAACAACACCGCTACCAATGAGTTTCAACATCATGTATTTATTTCATTACACGACATAAGTTTATATTATTTTTAGAAAAGATTTAGCATAGTTTAGTTTTAATTACATCCTCATTCCTAACTCTAAGAATAATGAAACGGAGAAAAAACAAATATTAAGATAAAAATGACATTATAAACCTAGGATTTCATTATATCGCACAGTGTTAAGCTTCTTTCTCAGCCAATTTAGTTAGTTGCTCCTCAATTTCTCGCTCGGAGAGAGTCCTACAAAATCAAAGATTATGTCACTAAAACCTTCACAGGTAGTATATTAAATGCAATAAATGCATGCTAAATTTGCAAACGAACCACTTACCGAAATTGTGGATTATCTCTTGTTACAAGACCTATTTCCATTTCTGAAGGTTTCAAATCTGAAGATAGTACGGAGCACAGGCACTGAACGGCCAGCTACATGAAAAAACAAAATATTATGTAATGATAAATTAAATTCGGCAGCATGAAAACGGATTATACTAAACAGTGTAAAATTCGTCGTTCAAAAAGCGTACTTGAACCGTTTCATCCACACTCATAGTGACGATATTTTCCCCCTTTTCTGACTTCTTGACCTTCCCTTTGTATTTCTTCTCCAAGAAGGAGGACGCCTCAACCTGCTTAACTCCAACACTGCATGCCATGTAGCCGCAGTAATAACCAGCAGGATCCGTCTTGTAGACACATGGGCCAGTCTCATCGTCAAAACCAATCATCATCATGCCTAGCACAAAATCATTAGTCGTATAAGTTTCTGACATTTGTCAAAATAGATATTGTGGTGGTGATGAAAGGCTAAAGCCGACAAATTATTTTGTTTGACATACTGCAGCCTAGTGGTCTCATTTCCGCATTTTGAGTGTACACCTGACAAATGTCAGCAATGCGACGGCACAGCATGTGAATTGGAATTTCATGCCCATACTTGTACTTCCATTGAGCCGCTTCGTACCTCGCCCGTTGCACCTGCGATCTGCTGTCAGCTATACAGAACGAACAGAACAAATCATTTTAGCTGCTTTTTCAAAAGTGGGTTTGAAATTGACAGGATGAGACAGCTTCAAGTTTGACATTATCCTACCTAACATTCCGGTCATCACACAACCGATTCCATTGGTCAACTTGTACAAATGAGTGATGGTGGAAGGATCCAAGAGCTTGTCCTAATAATTGCAACAAGGCAAACATTAAATAGCAAAAACTACAACAATATCATTTCGCAATTAAAATTAGTCCGAGAACTTAAACCTACAGGAACTTTCTTCTGGGTAGCAACCACGGCACAGTCAGCCCCTTTCAGGGCCACCGACGACATTCCCCCTTGGTTAATCGCCTTGAATGCATATTCTGTAAACAATGGATAAGAAAACAGTATTGAAACAAAAATGCCACCTCAAAATTAATTATTTAGAAACAAATCATACAAAATGTCAATCTTCCTTACCGACTTGGTACAAGCGTCCTTCCGGGGAAAAGATCGTAATATGCCGATCAAATCCGGCACTACTTCCTCGAGACATGATGATCTACAAAGTTACAAAATTCACAATTATCCACTAACCATTAACCTTTAGCAGTTAAAAATCATCAACTGTCTAACGAGTTGAAATACTGTTTTCTCAGTAATCTTAATTAAAATTTAACCAAACTTGCTCACCTTTTCGACAAACAAGCGAAAAACGTTAAATTTCACCACAAGACAGTAATGTTAACGATGAACAAATTTGAAACGTTACAAATTACGAAGAATGTCAACTTTTGTGAAACCAACACAAAACTGAATGTCACTCGCTCCTCGAAGACATCGACTGTGGTCCAAAAACCTATGTGAAAAAAGTGTTTTTGTGCCGAGTCAATGAATGATGTTGCTACATTTCATATCGCTCTCAAAAAGGTGCATTCGCTTGTCAGCTGATCCGCTTGGAGCACCCAGCGCCGGGTGAAATTTGAACGACTTTTTCTACAAGGAGAAATCATTGGGCAATTCCTGGTATTGTTCCTCTCTCTCGTCAGCGAGAATCCGGAATCTCCGGAGATTTACGTCCTTCATTCACCTCCTCCCACACACACCACCCCCGACAATGGGGAACCTTTTTGAAAGTCAGTGAAGAAATCTGACAGTGTCAATTGCTGGAAAAATAAATAATAATTATTTTTATTTTTTTTTAATAAGGAAATTTTGGAGCAAGTTGTCAGAAGGAGCCTGGACGTTTTGAATAATTTATGTAAAAGCACTCCAGTGATTTGTGGTGTTCTTTGTCCGGATGGATGGTAATTTTGTGGAAAATGGAAGAAACTGGATAATAATGCTGGAGAACGGAGTTTAGTCGTTAGTGCTCGGAGAAAAATGGAGGACGAGTTTGTGTCGCTGGTTTGAGTTGTTTAGTCAAGATGAAAGTTCGAAATAATTGGAGTAGGAATATCCTACGGAGTTATTGGCTGGTGAGGGGGCCGGAAGGGGTGGAGGAGTTTCACCTGGACTAAAAATTTAGTTTTAGGAGAATTTCGTGTAATTTCGAGGAGAGAAGCGACCCCCGCGCCTAGGGTGACCTTTGGTGTCAAGGCTCGAAGTTGGAAGTATGAAGTGTGGTCGTCCGAAATGGATGCTTCGCCAGCTTTTCCAAGTTTTCTTCCTTTCCATTTTGTCAGTCCTCATCATAGCTGCCGTCCTCGCATATCTGGTCTACTTTCTTCCAGCGTCGTACCACCCAGTCAACCTCATATCTTATCGTCAATATCATCCTTCTCCTCAGCGTCAGGACTCTGGAGGGAAAAGTGCCATAATCTCATCGTCAGCGCCTAGAGGTGGTGATGATGATCATACTTTTCAAGACTTGCAGCTAGTACACTTGGAGACTGCCCCGATACGCCATGTGTCCAAACGAAGTTTACAACTCCTCCAGAAACAGCAGAGCAAGAATGACTGGCTCGGAGGGGAACTCCAACTCCTTCAGGGAGATACGTCTCGGAGGAAATGCTCCATGTTCACGTGCTTCGACATTCATCGGTGCGGAGGGCAGAATGGATCGTTGTCCGTGTATGTCTACCCCATTTACCGGTGGGTGGTGGATGGGAAGCCGGTGCAGGAGACGATGTCCAAGGAGTTCTACCAGTTCCTCGAGGCAATCAGGAGGAGTCCGTTTTATGTTTCGAATCCGAAGCATGCGTGTGTCTTTGTGCCAAGCATTGATTTGCTGAACCTCAACAGGCTGAATGTCGCTTCTGAGGATATTCTTACCGTTCTTTCATCACTTGAATTGTGAGTGAGCATCATCATTATTATTTATTATTAGATTTTAATTTTAAATGATGTTACAATGCCTTTATTTTTTCATTTTTTTGTAGTTGGGGCTATGCCGGTCAGAATCACTTGCTTCTCACCCTGTTCCCCGGAAATTCTCCTCTTCTTCAGCTCAGAACGAATGCCATTGTCGCTGCTTCCGGCTTGTTTGTAGAACACTTTCGCCTTGGATTTCAAATTCCTGTGATTTCGCCAAGTCCGTTCTTTTTCAGTAGTGATTATGCGAGCAGCAATGCAAACAACGACAGAATCAAGTGAGTTTTATATAATTTTAAAGAATAAAGCGACAAAACACTGAACTACCGTCGTAAACGTTAATGAATCGCTATTTTTTACAGGAATTCCAGGATTGCCGTCGCTGTGCAAGGAGCTTTCTCTTTTGATCTCTTACACAACTACAACGCAGACAATTCCCTTCTTTTGCTTGACTACTGTCATAATCATAAGGGCGACGATGGTAATGATGGAGCTAGGGATTATTTTGTGCGGTGCAGTAATACTAACGACGACGAGGAGATGGTTACGAGTTACGAGTATCCTCAGGTGTTGAGGCAGTTTGACTTTTGTCTTGTGATACGAGACTTGGCGAGCCCAGTGCTGTGGGAAGTGATGAGTGCGGGTTGTATTCCGGTGATTGTGGCCGACCACCAACGGCTCCCCTTTGACGAAATAGTTGACTGGAGAAGGAACTCCATCCAGTTGTACGAGCACCAGCTGCATCAACTGTCTTCCATTTTACACAGTGTCTCTGAGAGTCGTCGACGACGCCTTCGCCGTCAAGTGCAGTTCACTTTTGATACATATTTCAGGAATATGAGTCAGGTCACCAGGACCCTTCTCGAGACGTTGCAAGACAGGGTATTCACCCACTACGCCAAGAGCGTTCACCAATGGAATGATGTCGCAGGACAGGTACGAGTTAGCGCCTTGTGTTCTTCCGTTCTTCATTTGTACAAATAAATCAGGAAGATTTTTTTTTTGTTTAGCAGGGTTCTACACACGCCCGGTCTCCTTTGTTTAACCCAATCACTGCACCGAAGGAGGCAGGTTTTACTGCTGTGATATTGGCCTATGAGCGGGTTGTGAGCTTATTCAATGTCATTCAACGGGTGTCACTAGTGCCGTCACTAGTAAAAATCATTGTCGTCTGGAATAATCAGCTCAAGGATCCGCCTTCTCGTAAGTTAAAGTTAGATTGGGAAGTTGATCCATTGGATTTTGTCGAGTTGCTAATTTATTTGATTTATTTTTTCTTTGTAGTGGATTCATGGCCAAAAGTCGGGGTTCCGGTAAAGATAATCAGGACAAAGGAGAATAAAATGTCCAACCGATTTGTTCCTTTCGACGAGATTGAAACTGAAGCCGTCTTTTCACTTGATGATGATATTGTAATGCTCACCGTCGACGAAATGGAGTTTGGGTTTGAGGTAAGCAATCGTTATCCAATCCTACAAAATGTCAGTTACTAAATAGCATGATGGGCTGCACCAAAATGACGAGAGTTTGTGATTTGTTTCTAGACCTGGAGAGAGTATCCTGACAGACTTGTGGGCTTCCCATCACGGAGTCATGTTTGGGACAATGCAACTCGACGTTGGAAGTACGAGTCAGAATGGACCAGTCAAATATCCATGGTTCTCACGGGTGCAGCTTTTTACCACAAGGTAAAAAATCAATTAGTTTACCAAGTCTGCCAATCGTAATAGAAGCGGAAGTTATTGAATTGTTTGTTTTTTCGATTGCAGTATTGGCACTTTGCGTATACGAATGAATTATCGAGAGACATTCGGGACTGGGTAGATGCCAAGATGAACTGCGAGGACATTGCCATGAATTTTCTGATTGCAAATCGAACTGGAAAAGCCCCAATTAAAGTATATTTATTATTTACCTAATAATGCTTTATTAATAATTAAGTGGTTTGACAGAAACAGAATGCTCAGTAAGTATTTTGTATAAACTCAATTACAGGTCAGCCCTCGGAAAAAGTTCAAATGTCCAAGTTGCAGCAATAACGAAATGCTCTCCGCCGACACGGGTCACATGGTGGAGCGGACAGAGTGTATCAACAAGTTCGTACAAGTGATGGGAGGGATGCCTCTGATCCCCGCAGAAGTCAGAGGGGATCCTGTTCTCTTCAAGGTTGACGGTATTCCGAATAAACTGAAAAAATATCACGACATGGGCACCATGTGAGTCCAGTACAGAAGCTGAAGTAGATGACTTCACACTGGAGCTGTGTCAACCACGAAAAATATCAATCATCACATCACACCCACTAGTCATTCCTCCAGTTCGATGTATTGTTCTCTTCGATATATTCTTCGTTAAAGCGGGTTTACTAACAATTTATGTAAAAAAAATTGTGGCGCGATCAATTTGTTCACTTTTCGCTTGTGTCTTTTTATGTAGAAAGAAAGAGCTGATCTGAACTTTGTAGGACTGAGTTTAATTAGAGATATTACTAATCTGTCGCGCTTGCAAAGCCTGCGTAGTATTCAAAGCAGTGACGCATTTTCGCTACACGTCGCTGCTCCAGATTTTTATTGTTTGACTAATGCAACCAATCTACTTAACGCATTTGCTGCTTGCATTTATGATTGTAATGTTTAAAGTAATTATTTTTTGGTCTCGTGATGTTAACCCGTCAAGTCAGAGACGATATAGAGTTTCGTTGGGCGCATTTATAAAAATAGCAAGTAAAACACTACATTTCCCTGATCGGGAAGCTAACGTTTAATTACCCGCTAATAATTACATCAACAAAAAGTATAATGTAATGTACAATGCGTAGGCGTGTAGCCATAATCATTGATATTTGTCAAGACGGGAAACTAGAATGAGAGCGAAAGTGGAGAGATAATTACAATATTTTGTAACTACTTTTCGTATTTAGACGAAGGCAACTAGTAGAATTAGCGAATCAACTACAGAGTAGACAGCAATACTTTACGTGGATAGTATAACTTATTGTAAGTTGTAAATGAGTGTACACACACATTACTATCACAAAGAAACCACTTTGCATTTTCTTAATCATCGTCCTTCCCGAAAATGAAAATACTGTGAAAGTGTCAAGCAAACGTAGTTTTTCTAGTTTTTTTATATGCACGACTCATCGTGTTGTCTGTGATAAAACGCGTGTCAATTATTACAAACCGTGTAGTATCCAGCGTCGTGAGTAGCCCCTTTGTATTTTTTTTTTGCTTTCTCTGATTTCTCCAGCAGTGTACTATATTCTTGACAATGTAGAGCGTTGGTGCGTAAAGACAGACTTTCTTTATGAAAAATAAAAGTGTAACGTAATGAGTCAAAAAGTTAAACGCATAGAGAATAATCTTTGTCTGCAAAGCTTGGGAAGAGGGATTGTTGAGGATCAAGGTTAGGCACATCGGTTCATATAAAACATCTCCATGAAATTGTCTGGAGTCTGTGTGATGTATCCTGTGCATTTGTTGTGACGTGGGCACCTGCAAGCAATCATGAGGATGTAGCTCCATTCAGCTTCACATATTCCTTGCCATTATCGAATAGGGTGGCCGAGTAAGCAATGATGAGATGTGAAGCACATGCTTTCTTGGCTGTGATTATGGGCACACATGTGCCAGCTTTAATGAGCCAAGATATTATATACACCTTACATCTTTTTATATAAAAATCGCTGACTATATTGTAGATGAAAAATGTGAATACATGGACAGAATGCATGGAACCCGATTCCTTCAATCACACCACACAAAATGTGTTGCCACCACGTTATAAATGCGGCCTAACTAAATGTTCTAATTCTACAAACCATACAACCGAATTAGCCGTCGTGGCAGCAATAAAAAAGAGTATTCTTTTTGAGTTTTGTAAGGGTAAAAATTCGGTGAATTTGAGGGTGACAGGAAACCATGAAAAGACTCGTTTCCATATTGCGACATGAAGGGAGCAGGGCTTGTCTTTCCAGGAATATTGCAGGGGATTTAGTGAAGAAGCCGTATGCTGTGGGCTGTCGCCAGTTTCATCTCTCGAGAGATGTGGTATGAATGACATTTTTCAAAATGGTACCAATGTCACAAGAATGGGGTTATTATGTTGGAAATAATTTTGTAGAAAAGCGGTAAAAATTTTAATAAAAGGCAATTACTACGCTTGTCATACAAATTCTGATATTTGAAGGTGAATTTTCTTCATGGTTTTTGTAGCCGAAACAATGGATACGCCATCTCGACCCCCACATCGGAGCAGTACCGCGGGGACGGGATTGCTGGACGCGGCCCAGCTTATGGCTTGTCGTCTATTCGCGTCGACGGAAATGACACGCTGGCCGTCTACAACGCGACAATGAGGGCAAGAGAGGTGGCCGTCAAAGAGAATAGGCCGGTGCTCATCGAAGCGATGACCTACCGAATTGGTCATCATTCCACCTCGGACGACAGCAGTGCATACAGAAGTGTGGACGAAGTTCGCTTTTGGGACTCCACAGATCACCCCATTTCCCGTCTCAGAAACTACATGGTGAACCAAGGCTGGTGGAATGACGATAAGGAGAAGGAGTGGAAGAAGCAGTCCAAGACTGCGGTTATGGAGGCGTTTGCGAGGGCGGAGAAGAAGCTGAAGCCGGACTGGAGGCTCATGTTCACGGACGTCTATGAGCAAATGACACCAGACCTCAAGAAGCAGTTGGGCGAGATGGAGGAGCATTTGACCAAATATGGGGATCACTATCCGTTGAAAAATTATGTAAAAAGTAGTGCACCAATTGAGTAGGCGAACAAGATGTACTTAACTTAGAATGGACTTAACTAATTAAGCTCTAGTTTTAAGGAAAGACACTTCCTTTTAATTCCTTTACCTTTTTGTAACTAATTGTAAATGATTTGTAAATTACGCTCTCTAAATTCTTTTAGATTAAAGTACAAGTGCTTTGTGTGTGTTCGGAAATAACTGACTAGAGCACGAATTAGAAAAAAAACGGCATAAATCGTTGGGTTTCGAAATGTTATCGTTTCACGAGCTTCTGGTGTTGCGAGATTTGCTGTCAGCATTCGGGGGGTCTCGATCCTCTTCGCGTGCGAATGGGAAGTAAATGTCACAGTTCGGAAGCGCTGCTTGCAGATCTGCCAAGCATTTCTTGCGGTTGCGAACTTCGAGGAAGTCATACAGCGTCAACTTCTTCAGGTTCCTTTTTGTATGCAAATATAAAACTAATTTAGTAACTACGACTGGAAAAAATCCGAAATATTCGTTCATATAAAAATATGGAGCGTACTTCATTTGTGTCAGGGTCATGATTCCTTCATCAGTGATGTTCCCACACGACGAGATTTGTAACTCTTCCAAAGTCTCTTTCAGGTAACTCAAGGACCTCACGCATTCATCCTCCATGTAGCCACACCGATGAAACACTGCTTTCCTCACATGCTTGAGGCCTCCTGCACATTAATTACAATTAATTAAAATCACAGATAACTAGCCAATTTTTAATTCTTAAAAAGACTCATTTACTAAAGTGAGGAAAGCCAATGTGCATGATGGCCGAGTCAGTCGCGTCAATCTCCACGATTTTCAGGGTCCGGTAGTTGCCCACCGGGAGGGAGTTGTAGTCCCTCAACCACTCGTCTGCACCCTTGTCCCATTTGACGCCAGCACCACATCGGAGAAGCCATTCAGCACAAGCTCGATCAGGGCCTACTTCCTGGATCCTTGAGTCATCCACCCTATCGAATCAATCAAAAGATAAGCCTCAAATCAAACAATCAAAATAATATTATTTAACACACACCACACCTGTTGAAAATGGAGTTGAGCCACCCCCAGAGAAGCCTAGTTTGCAAGCTTGTCACAACGCCACCTCCATCAGACCTCTGAAATGGAGAGTAAACTCTTCTCGAAACAATACTCCTCGCATGACTATCGGACAGGTGCCTGAAGCCGTGAAAACTTCGATAAACTAATAATCTCTGACTGAAACTGGAACTGGTCCACCTGCCACCGCAGCAAGATTCAATTAAAGGTTCGAGAGTTCTTCTACTGGACAGAGTCCAGGCCAGTCGTAGTTTTGACATTTTCGGTGGTGAAATGGAGTGAGCAAGCGTGAATCTCTGCACATGCTCCTCACGACTTCATTCCTGCCTTCAGCATTGGTCCAAAACATCAACATTGGACATCTGCGAATGTTTACATTTCTACAGACTTCACGTTGGCTTGGTTCACTCCAACAATTTATTGCGACCTTTTGGCCTTGTGACTCCTTGTATTAACTGTTGTCAACTATGGAAGGCTCTCCAACGGTGGACGAGAGGCAACTGATGACCAGCTCTTATCACGAGATCAACGACGAAGAAACAGGCCTAGACTCGTCGGACCTCGAACTCAGCCTGCCGGGAGCGAAGAAACTGTTCAATCGTGCTCGAAACTGGGTGGGAGACCTCAGTCTCGAAGGGGTCGTCGCCCAAGAAGGTCAGCAGGTTACGTACGTCACTCAAAATCTGAACAATAAGATCAAGCTCTCCAGCCCTGTGAAAGCGGGGGAGGGGGATGCTCCCGGCGACAGTTCGGATTTGATATCCTCTTCCTCTCATCCCCACGACGCTTCTGATCCGTACTCGGTTATCATGGAGGTGGAAGTGGAAGCCAAGAAATTAGCTACTTCTCTAGACACGGTGACCGAGAACCTGACAGGGATTTTGCATTCATTGTCGTCGATGACGTTGGACTGCGTGTTCACAGCGAGTGATGGGGTGACACAGCTTTGTGACACGGCTGACGCCTCCATCAAGGTGATGTACCAAGTGATGGCGAAGTGTGAGGAGCTCAATAAGGCGGTCCACCCCATTTACGCCCTGCATCAACAAATGTAAGCTTAACCGACTTAACCCTTTCCAGAAATTAACTTCATAATTCCGTTAAGAAACCCTATTTTATTTTTTCTTCAAATAGCAAAGAGACCAGAAGATTACTGGATAAAGTGGAAGCCGAATTCAATTGAAGTGAAGCCTCGACGTATCTGTGAATTTATGGGATATGTGTCTCAATATAATTTAAACGGTTTGTAACGACACATTCCTCCGGTCTCAAAGGTTGTATTATAATTTATTATATACCGTCAACCGTACCGTTACGCTGTGTATTTTTATCTCATTAGAGTCGCGCAAAGATGTAGTTTGCCAAGTTTACCGGAATTCGTAATTAAAGAGCAGTGGTTAGCAATGCTTGAAATTTGTAAAGATTTTTTATACTTTTCTTTATTGAGTATTTATAAAAAACTGTATCAAAGGGTATCTTAAAAATATCGTTCAGTCTAGAGAGTTAGTTAGTTGAAAATTAAGGGAAAGGTTAAGAAGTTAGAAGGTGACAGGATTTTTAAAGAGAGATTTTTGTAAGATTTAAAGGTTACTGCCTGCGCAGACTTGATAAGTGTGGGTAAACGACGAGGTAAGTCTTTTTGGGAGCCGTGAACCTCCTCACCCTGTTCCTCACGTATCTGACAGGGGCACTGGGCGCGGTACGCTCAGGGTCGTAGACGTGGACGTGCTGGAACACTCGCTCGTCGGACCCTTCGTCGGCGGCAGCGACAATACTAAGTTCCTGCCGTTTGCTTCGTCCATTGTTGTACCTTTGTTGAGGGGCAGAAGCTTGGGAGCTGTCGCCGTAGGCGTAACCTCCACTGCCGGATGATGCGTTAGGTGGTTCATAGGTGATTGTGGGGTGGTAACCTGTCTCGTCAGCCCAGTAGGTCACGATCTGCTTTCGCCTGTTTGAAATACGACATTAATGTGACAGTTCTTTGTAGGCTTTAAACATTTAAAAATGGATTTACCCGTCGGGAAGGAGAACATGATATTTTCCTTGTGTCTTGCTCCCTTTCCGTGACTCTTGGTGTCCGTAAAAGTTGTTGTCTCCAAAGACCTCGTACTGGAACTCGTAATTGGGTTCCTACACAGAAGAAAAACATGGTTAAACCGCTATCAGAACATCAGACTGAAAATTGCAAAGTGGTTGATGTTCGGAATGCATACCGGAGGTGGTCCATAGCCGCTTCCTTGAGGTGGCCCGTACTCGACATTCTGTAGCGAGTCTTGGTATCCTCCTCCATTGTCTCCAGGAGCTGCGAGCACCAGAGGCGCACATGCAACAATCCAGATAAAAACTGACATTTTGAACTTGTTTTTTTTTATCAAAGTGAAGAAGCTACTCCGACCGCTGCTGCTGGGTCACTGTGACTTCTGTTTGAACACAGACGCATTTATAATGGAATTCAGGAGACATATGCATGTGTCAACTTGGCAAGGCTGGTGTCACCACCGTTAAAATACCGTCATTTTGCAGATCAATTGCTGAAGCGTTCTTGTAAATTGACTCACTTTCAATCTTCTGTAAATCTGTAAAGCAATATATCACAGCTAAAGCGGTGTGCGGAGAGTGTCGAAAATGAAGACGCGTCAATTTGTGGGAGGTGACATCATTCACTTCATAATGCATCAAATTGAACCGCATCATTATCCTCACTCTTTCCTCGTCTCATTCAGTCATCATATAATCGATATAGGTACGCTAATACGCGTTTTCAAAACGGTTTGCAAACGAGAAGGGTGTCCTAACCTTAACGATTATATCTCTGTTAGTGAGACATTTTTACTTCAACATTTTAATCTATTGCTGACTATGCGACAGTGACAAAGAAACGACGACCCCCTTTTGCCATTCAAGGATCACGGTCAAAAAAGAAGCCTTGTCTTTGGCGTTGTCATAAATGAAAGTAGCTCGAAAGCTGAGAGAGCCGAAGATTTCAAATGTGCTGGTCTAGTAACCTCTGCTAATTTTTGCTGGGATTATTAAAAACATTAATTATAAAAGACTTGAGCTCATTTTCGTCACAAAATTGGTCAATCTCTCATCGAGATATGAATTGCATTTTAGAACAAAGTGTCGGTGCAGTTTTCAGAATGGGACTTGCATTAGACACGCCCTGCACTCGAACAAAGAAACGGGAAAAATACAAATTGCATCTTGCCTCTTGCCATTCAATTTGTACTTTAACATTTTTAGTAATTTACTCCTCTAATTTTATAATGCAATTATTCACTTTTGCATTGGGATATATATACATTCACTTTCACGATGCATATTGCGTTGACTATGGCTAGATTAGAATTGTGATTATTTTTGTAGCTTAATCAAACTCTGATTACGTCTGAAAAGTGGCTTGATTATTTAAGGGAGGCATGATTTTCTGGCAAAATAAGTGATAACATGCAATATAATGACCATAAGCTATGTATTTATAGTTTTTGAAATCCACTACAATTTCATGTTACGACAAAGTTTTCGCACCTTATCAAGGGAAGCCTATACCTAACTTTGAAGGTACCTGTTTGGCTGGACGCATTTTCATGCAATTTTTACATGATTGCGGAAATGCAAGTGTGATCTTGTAGGACTTCAGTAGTACCTTGTACCTGCCAAAGGGTGTTGCTTGCATTGTGTCACACAATGAGTGTGCCTCTATAACGCTTGACATTGTCTTGCAGAAATGATTACATTGTAATTTACAATTAGGGACGAGTAGGTGACCTACGACAATTCATGGTGTTCCTCTAAGCATAAAGCATAATATACGACCGGTAGCAACCAGAGCCAAGAGGCAATGAAACGAAATTGTCGCTTGTCAAATGTCACATTTTTACCTTATCTTATCAAGAATACAGAGTATCGACAAGTGTCGCCGGTCCGCGGTTTTCTGACGATTTCTGGACCACTTCACGGGAGATTATTTTGGACTCTCCACTTATGCTGCAGGGATCCCAATAACAATTTTAGCAAATGGGATAATATTTTATTCAATGAAAAATATCAAGATCATTCTGCTCCTGTCGCTGTCCATTTTCCATGTTCCAGTGTCCAGAAATCTCCTTCAAAATTAATTATTTCTGGAGCACTTGCCAACTCGAGCCAATACATAATTTACGACCATAAATATTCACTGTCTAATAAAACTGCTCAACATTTTTATGAAGGTCATATTGCATGAATTCTAGATTCTAGAGCATGAAATGATATAAAAATGCTCACCCTTCTCCACCCACACCTCCACAGCATTTTTTATGAGAGCAGTTTTGTGTTGGCATTGATCGACCGGTTTCTCAGGTGGGCATTTCGTCGTGGGAAAACTGAATGGTGCTGCTACAGAGCTCCACATTTTTTGTCCATTCAGAGATTCAGTAGGAATCCCTTGTGCCACATTATCCATCCATCCAAACTCCAATTCTACTTCTCAGAATACAAAATACATCTCGTCGGCTCCTGCCACACATAAATCACTCCATTCCAGTCACTTCTTCCAAGACTTCTTCTCACAACTTAAAATCAAGCAGCAGCAGTTCACTAAAAAAGTCGAGCGAAAAATAGTTGTGCAATCTTTCCAGAAGAATTATATTTTTTGTGCTGAATCGAGCTTCTTTCCAATGTAAATAATACTGCCAGCTTTGTATATTCCAGTAGTTCCAAACAGACGTCCCTGGAAATTTGTAAGGAAATTTTGCTGATTTTTTTTAAAAAACGGTTTGATAAGCCGGTATTTTTCTTGGTCTTGTAATGATTAGATTCTGGAGATTTTTTTGGATTCTGGACATCAGGAGTCACCTGATTAGCCAGAAATTTGGAATTGTTGAGAAAATGTTGAAAAGTAATAATAAAATTAATTGTTGTTTTGTTGTGTTGATTTTTAGAGCGAACGATTGGCGGTCCATCGATAAGCAAATGATTTAGCTAGTCAATTGGAGGAATACCTTCAATATTTTGGTACTACACAGACCTTGGATAGTCAACTCTTCATAAAAGCTACCGTAGTGGTTATCAGAGCAAAAGGTCGTGATATCGGCTGCCCAACATTCTATTTGTAATAGGTACGTCGCTTATCATTGAAATTAGATTAATTTAATAAATAATGCCCACCAGGTGGACTTCACCTGCCGGTGGGATATAGTTATTTATTTAGGACTTTGTTTGTTTCGTTTCAGAAATGGCTGAAACAAGTAATACTCAAGCTCAAGGTGCCGGGGATGAAACGAAGAAGCAGGATTCCGACGAAGCCAAAGATCAAGCCAATGCTGCATTTAAAAGTAGGTTCCCCAAACGTTTCACTATAATTGAAATAGTTTTGCGAGGTATTGAGATTTTGTAAAATTTTGATTTGGTTTTGCAGAACATGACTTTCCACTGGCTATAGACTTGTACACAAAAGCAATAGATATCTTCCCCACCGCAGTCCTGTACGCGAATAGGAGTATTGCCCACTTGAAAACGGAGTGTGTGGGTTACGCACTGAACGATGCCTCAAAAGCAATAGAACTGGATAAGACTTATGTGAAAGCGTACTACAGAAGGGCTGCAGCCTACATGGCCCTTGGCAAGTTCAAGCAAGCTCTCAAAGACTTCGAAGCGGTTAGTGATATGAGTAAAGACAATTTGTTTTAATTTAAAATCGTATGAGGCCTAGTTGTCACATGCCGTCGAAATCTCTGTTCCTTAGGTTGTGCAAGCTAGACCAAGCGACAAAGATGCAAAAGTGAAACACCAAGAATGCAGCAAGATCGTTCGGAAATTGGCATTTGAGAAGGCAATCGCCGTGGATGACACGAAGAAATCTATTGTAGACACAATTGACATTGAGTCAATGGGTAAGTCCCGATTTGTTAATAAATTATAATGAAATCGCAAAAGAAATGATGAAATTGTAGTAACCTTGTACTTCAAACATACTGGTAAATGCTCGAGTGATTGAGTTTGCAATGTAAAAGGTAGACAAAGTCTGTTAATTCTATAGTATAGGTCGGAAGTTTGTTGACGTCGATTGAGTTTCCCTTCTTGACATTCGTCGGTTTTTATGAGCATCTAGTTTTAGGAACCACTTCTTTTAATTTAGGATTCACCCGGGACCTGATAAACCCCAATCTCCTATACGGATCACCGGATATGACTGATAACGGAAGGGCGTCCCGTGAGAAAAACGAGGAATTCTAACCTAGGTCATGATCATATCTCTGATCTCGGCATCTGCAGATTGTTTCAGTTTTAGGAACCGGCTGAAGAAACGTAATTTGAGAACTTTGTCAGCGGAGGAAGCTAATGTAGTTCTAGAGAACTCCTTTCAGTGCTGCCACGTGTGCCCCGTGCTCGTTGGCCATTTCGCGATGTTGCTATTAGCACGGGAGTGTTGGCAGTTCGTGGGAATGCCACTCTTAGTATTATTAGAGGTCTCCTCTTGATGACTGAGGGAAACTGAAATTCCGTAAGTCAAATGAATAAGAACTATGAAGTTGGAGTCGATTAACGAAAAGTTGGGAAACTCAATCCGGTCCTGAAAATATAAAGAGTAATGTCGAGCATCTACCAATTGCATGAGTACATCTGAGTCCTGAGCAACACAAAAAGACTTTCGATTTAGTTTAGTGAAATCATACTTAATAAAACTCTAATGGGTCAACTTGTCTTTTGTAATCTGCATGCCACCCAAAGCCATTGAAGACAATTATGCTGGACCAAGACTGGAAGACGGGAAGGTAACGGTTCAGTTCATGACTGAGCTCATGGAGTGGTACAAAAACCAGAAGGTGTTGCATCGAAAGTTTGCTTACAAGGTAAATATTACAAATGTTAATTTACTTGATAATTACAAGTAGTGGTTAAACCTAAGAACATTTTTGCAATTTAGATCTTGGTAGATATCGAGAAATATTTAAGAGAGCAGCCGACTTTGATCAACGTAACAATTCCCGACGATAAGGAATTCACGGTGTGTGGAGATATTCACGGGCAGTACTACGATCTTCTAAATATCTTCAAGATCAATGGTCTCCCGTCACAAGAAAATCCTTACGTGAGTTTTTAAAAATTCAATTCACTTAAAAAGTGGCCTCGTTTGAAAAATCTGAATCAATTATCTACCTATACTATTATTGTATGGTTTGCAGCTGTTCAACGGGGATTTCGTTGACAGAGGCTCTTTCTCCGTCGAGTGCATTTTCGTTCTGTTTGGCTTCAAGTTGCTGTATCCAGACCACTTCTTTCTGGCCCGAGGAAATCACGAAAGTGCGAGCATGAATCAAATGTACGGATTTGACGGGGAAGTGAAAGCAAAGTACAACGCTCAGATGGCCGAATTTTTCACCGAAGTGTACAACTGGTTGCCCCTTGCTCACTGCCTCAACAACCGTGCTCTCGTGATGCACGGTGGTTTATTTAGTAACGACGAAGTGACGCTGGACGACATTAAGCAAGTGGATCGTAATCGTCAACCTCCGGACGAAGGGATCATGTGTGAGCTCCTCTGGTCAGACCCTCAACCGCAGTCGGGTCGCTCTCCGTCGAAACGTGGTGTGGGCATCCAGTTTGGACCGGATGTGACGGAAAAATTTCTAACAAAAAATAAACTCGATTACGTAATACGAAGCCATGAGGTGAAGCCAGAGGGTTACGAGATCGCTCACGATGGAAAATGTATCACTGTTTTCTCCGCTCCCAATTATTGGTGAGTCTCGGTCTTTAAGTTAATCAATTTTCTGAGAATAATTACTCAAGTAGAAATGTGTTGTTAACATTTTGTCTGCTTTCTCCAATCACAGTGATTCGATAGGGAATAAGGGTGCATTTATTAGGTTGAAGGGAGACATCATGGCACCTAAGTACATCACCTACGAAGCTGTGGTAAGTTGACTGAAATCAAATGTTTTTTTTTGTTATCTGGTATGGAAGAGTCAGCATCTAAAACTCTCAAATTTTATGAATTGCAGCCTCATCCCGACGTTAGACCTATGGCGTACGCTAATCAAATTTTATCCATGATGTGTTAGCACTTCGTTTTAACCTTTGCTTCGAGTCTTCAAATTTACAAAGGCTTTATTTTAGTGAGTGCGCCCCTCTTTTGGCCTTTTTTAACCTAATACCAGTGTATTTATCCCGTGTGTCCATGCGAGAATACATACGAATAATTCTGTTGCAAGTAATAAGTAAAGGATTTCAATGGACTGCGTGCATCTAGTGTGCCTCGTTAGAGAAAAGTCTGCGTTAAAGTAGTTATGCGAGGAAGACATCGTGCTGAAAACTGCTGAAATAAAACTGAGTGTATTCGTATGCCTTAAAAATCTTTACTTGTAGCCTTTAGATTGTGAGAGAGAGCAAGAGTTGATTCAGAGTGTCACCACCAGCTACTTATGTACTTTTAGCTAAGCTTATCCGTATATTTTACTTGAAACAAGCGTCCTATTTTATGTAATTACAGATCATCTTATATATCAATAGTGTTTCTACTTAATGAAGGAAAAAGACGCGAGCTGAATCAAAAATATAAACAAATGTTTGTACTGATGATTGTACCGTAGTATTTTAGCAAAAAATGCATTAGAACAGTGGATAAATTGAAGAACAAAATCCAGTATTAGAAACTTTGTTGAATTTTCAGGAATTGAATAAAAACCGGAATGTTTATTTACTGCTAGAACGTGAGTGATATGTCATGTTATGAATGAAAAGTCTTCAGTAAAAGTACAAAACGGGCGCATTTAATTTGCATATCAACCGATGACCGACATTTCCGAGACGGAAAATAAAAGAGATTCCCTTATAACTACTATAGTTAATGTCTTTTCAGAAAATCATTAATAAATCATAAAACCACAGTTACAACAGTTTTAACGCTTGTCTGCAAGTAGTACATCTAATATTTCCGACAGGAGCTTGTCCCGGTTCGTCCTGTCGACCTGCATTGTTTCATCCAATTATTATGCAGTCGTAAAATGATTAAGCTATAGAAGTGTGGAACTAGTTAGCTTAATTGCTTCGTACCGTGAATAATTGAGCTGATGGCATCGCGCGAATTTTCTCCACGAAAGGAATAGGCCTCCCCTTTGGAACAGGGAGGGTGGCCAAAATCACAGTATTAGTTTGACTAAACGCGTTATCCACGACATTCTTGAACTTCGAACTGAACAGCTCCATTTTGCCTATTTCGTCAATGACGAGAACACTTTGTCCGGTTGTACTCTGGACAATAAAGCACGATTCGTTTAGGAACGCTAAAAAATTTAAGATGTGAAAATTCATATACCTTGACAGTTATGGATGGAATAGCGATTCTTTCAAATTCTTGTAGCTCCACCCCGTAATTCCCGACTTTTAAGGTGCTCTGCGACCTGCAAGCACCATTTAGTATTATATCTGGTGATGCATAATTCACAAATCGTTTAGAGGACCTCAATTTGTTTCTCACTCAATATTGGCCAAGGCCCCTCGCTTCCCGTCCAAAGTGACCACCTGAAAACCAGTTCGCTTTCCAAGTCCAGGATCACGAACTTCTTCCGTGTAGAAGCCGGATACAGTCAATTTCCGCTGCAGGAGTTCCTCAACAACTTTCTTCACCAACGTTGTCTTCCCAATCCCTGTCATTACACGACAAATTACATACACGTCATACACGGTATCGTTAAAAAATAATTTATATGCATTTGCTCAATTATGGCGTACCTGGCGGACCGGTGAGTAGCACGTGCTTTGTTCCCATCTTATGTGTCGACAACAAAGCTTTTTCTTCACAGATTTACCGACGCGTCTCTCTTATACACTTATACCTTCGTATCAAAATTATGTTATTGTGCCATTTCAATCTAATCCACAGAGAAAGTCTCAAATAATGTTGAGCTAAATACAAGCAATAATTTCAACAAGTTTCATTTCGCTCAACGCTCCCGGCTCCAAGTTGCTTTCACTCTGAACTCCAAGTACTTCCCCTGTTCAGCGGCAGTAGGCACTGCACTTCCAACTCTGATTTTGTCCACAACTTGTGCCTAATTGACTCATCTGCATTTTTTAAAGATCATAAACGCTCATTTTAACTATTTGCTTTTAAGGACTTAAGGACCTTACAGGTTCAGTATTTCCGGAGAAAGAAAATGCATACCTATATGTATAACACTTAAAGTCTATGTAATGGAGCTACAAAGCTTTTTGCAATTTGCACAAACACTTTGTAACTTTTCATGAAGGTATGTCAACCGGTAAAGTGACGCTCGTCCTGTCATAAAAAAGTGTCATTATTTTAGCCAGAGAGAAAAACGATTTCTCATAAAAAGCAAACGTCTGGATGATCTTTCGCAAGTCCTTTGTTCTCCAGCCAGACATCACACTTCCATCCTTACATGCCGTTTTCGTAGATGGTAGAATAATAATTGCGATTTGTTATGAGTCTCACTTGGGATTCATGATTCATGCATCTTTTTAAGCACAATAGTCATCATCCACGCCTATGTGTGGGCTTGTGTCATTTCAAACGTTTTTAATAGTCCATGTTTAGTGCAGCAATAACCATAAAAAGTGTTCATTATATACCATATTACACGCTGATGGAAGTTCGTACTATAATGTCTTCTTCCTTCCTATATCGCTATTTTCATAAGGCACACAACATCGTCGTATTGAGCATCTGTCAAGTTCAAGGTTGCCCAGTGTGTGTGTATGCTCATTTTGGTGAGCGTGTTACACACTTTACACACTCTTTCTAAAGTTTCAAACCTGCAAAATCTTCGTGTTCACTTTGCATGCACAAAATTGTACACATTGTGTGTGGCGTGTGCTAATACTCTTCATAGTGAACGCATCCGATTATGAATGTAGGAGAGTGTGCGAGTGTTTACAGAAATTCTCCCTGTTTCTGTGTTGGGCTCCTCTCTCAGTCTCTCGGAAATAGCCCCTTCCTCCCAAGAAGACCACTCCTACACCTCCTCCTTTTTTACACCAGAGCATATCAATACTTAGGTACCTGAAGGTGTATCCAAACAGTATATTATAATTTCTTATAAATTCTTTTCTTGGAGAAAGTGACAGAGAGGATCAATTGACTCGGTTCGACAAAGTCGAAGCATTTTTTGTGCTCACATCAATTAATATGATTTACAGAGGGGCCTGCTCCTCTTGTCCAGATATGAGCTCTTTGGACCTGAGTCGCTGAGTTTGAGAGTATAAAGCTGCTCTCCTGTGAAACTAAATCAAGAATTACGTTACACCTCTCCATAAGCAAAATTTTGCAGAGAGTAGTAGTCCATCCTCTAAAAAAATGTACGTATCCCGTATCCCGTCCCCATTTACGATCTGGATATAATAGTGAGCAGCACATACGTATATTTATCTATGAAAACAGGCAATTATAGATTCGCTCCGAGCAAAACTATTAAACTACACCGTATCGTGCCACACATGTTTTAAGGAGCATCTTGTCAGCGTTGGAAAATTTCGAACGATTTGTGTACGAACAGAGTATAGTGCCTCCACCAGAATTTCTCATCAAAAGCTTGATGTTGTCTTGTATCGTGAAAAGCTGTGTGTCCCAATGAATTTCACGTATTGATTTTTCCCCTTCATAAAGCTCTCCAACTTCAATCGGGAACACAATTAAGACTCAAACATCGATTGTGCTTTATGAAATGTGGCGCATACATGTGCAGTAATTAATATATAACACATTCTGCCTTTCATTAACTTTTCCATCCGATAAGCATATAAGGCATCTATATCCCCTTTAAACACAATGCATTTGCATGAACATTTTCGTGTGCAATTCCACTTTTTTCCATCCTGCCCAACGTATACATGCATAACCCAGTTCCAGCAGCGTCATTCCTTTTTTTTCTCTTACTTCCACTCAGCAACAATTCCAGTTCCATCCGATCCTTACTCACCACCATGTTTTTACGCTTTCATTATGCAATCTACATTTACACTCACTATATCCATTATTATATAGTCAGCGTGTATTCTAAGTGTGTGCGTGTTGTCATCCGAAGAGTATCACGAAAAGCTCCGGCTCTTATCCTTACCCACATTGGATGAGCAAAACTCAATAAAAAAGGAGACCCAGCTGCTTTTTTTCTTACTTTGTAACCCAGATAAGAGTATATTACGTTGTGTCCCACCGTCTTCTGTGACCATGGCCATGTAAAAAGCGTTTTTTAGGTACACTCACCATATATACACGCTGTGTGTACAACTCTCGTTTTTTCCTAAGTCAGTCAATGTCAAAGTCAAGACCAAACCGAGTGCAATACATACTTTATCACAGAGTAGCAACTGCACTCTGGAACTCGTGTGCCAATCTCACTGCACGCACACTCTACAACACAGGAATGAACACTGTTTTTTTTCGCTAAACTTCCATCTTATTGTCATTATGATTTATGGCTGGAGGATAGAGCTCTCCGTGGCAAAGGGGATATTTTAAAATTTCTCCCCAGCGTCGTCTCCATGTTTGTGGCCAACTTATTATATAGCACAGCGCTACACCAATTAACAACACAAAATATACCAAGATATACATACTAAGTGCATATAATATGAAGATGATGCTAACAGTCATATAACAAGTCATATAACATTCTGTGTGTGTTTTCACAATTTTTTTTAGCGAAAACTTTACCAGCGTAGTATTCCGTGAGCTTGTGTGGGACTCCTTTTCCCGTGAACTTGTACCATGAATTCTCTCAATGCAGACTAAAACCATGTTTTTTTTTCGCCACGCTAGATACCCACTAGTACAATTTCCCATTCTGTTCGTGTCTTTGAAACATACAGTGAGCGAAATGACGAAGTAGATTCTCTGTCTTTGGGTTCTCAATATTCTCCCCAGTTACCATTAGCGTGGCAGTGGTGTGTCGTCGTTGTTTTCAGAACTACTTCCAACATCTCTCTAAGCGTATTAATCTGGTTTCTCTTTTCTTACCCACAAAAAAAATACATGGTTTGTACACAGCATGTGAATCAATACCTACTTTAAACAAAACGTGAATTGGATATGGTGTATGGAAGAAGATTCACTTTTTTTTCGCAGTCCTCTCACTCATACCTCGTCTTCGTATTGTGTGATTAACTCAGATTTTCTCAGTGTTTTAGTCAGTCAGGAGCTACTGGATTGACAGGACGACAGGCGGAGAGGCATTATTACACACGTTTTTTCAGAGTATAACAACAAAGTCTATATAACGTAAAGTATAAGTATAGCTTCGGTCGTAGATTACACATAAGTTAGTACACATGTAAATAAAGCTGAGTGGCTAAATAATGTTGATCACAATAAAATACTTGACTCCGATGCCTAGATAACGTGAGAGATCCCAGTTTGCAGAGGTTACAGAGAAGTAGAAATTTTGTGAGCAATTTTTGCCTTTGTAACACTCTCCCTTCTGTGACATCGGCATAACATACAAATAATACAGATATTTATAGTCTTCAAAAAGAATTTGAGAAGATCTGGTAAAGTCAGCCTTGTAAAGTACAACGTGATTTGGTGCTATTATAGATGTAGTTCTTGGTGGAAACGGAGTTTTGGGGTGACTCTACTTTGTTTGTATACAAAGAAGGATTCTCGGAATGAACGTGTCTTGCTGTGGATATGCTGATTATTAAATTGCCCCCGAAAATCTTGATACAAGAATAGTGAAAGTTGGAAGAAGACACTTTTACTGCGTCGCGACTGGAGAAAGTGACAGTGTCAACACAAAGGAAAAGAAGCCAAAGATTATATGTATTTACTAATGTAAGATCATCTCGTTATTACTGGACTGGACTGGACAATTGTCATCGTATTGTCATCGGATTTTTTTGTGTAAACTCTGGGAGTGTAAACTTTTCGGTGGTTCTTTTGGGGGATGCAATGGAAAGGCCAAACTCTGCTTTGCCAGTCGCTGCTGGACATAATTATCGTGTTCACCGCTGAATGTTAGAGAGCACACACCCACCTAGGAGTAGTGGTGGTGTGTCGATTTGATTAGCGTGTTTCCTCCGTGTTCCAGCGTCGTGGAAAAGAGAATCAGTCTCGTTGTCTTTATGTGTACGTGCACGTTGCACACTCGGAGGAAATATGGATAGTTGGAACTCTACCGATCCTTTGGTAAGCAAAGTTTTATTGCAATACACAACCTTCTCTGTCGATTTTTTTTTGTCGATATATTCTGCCGAAGCACACAGTTCGACTGTGCATATAATTTATGCATGCGACACAGAATAACAAACAGTCCGAAGGAAATTTGCATAAAATATATAGTTATGATGGGCATACTAATGCTGTGTATAGGAATCTCAATTGAATTGTCATTTTTTAGTGGAGTGCAGTTGAGAGGAATTTCAGGTCACTGCCAAGGTTGCATTCTTTTCCACTCATTACTATTATGAGTATGTGTGCCACACACCGAGGAATGGGGTATGGAGGGGTGCGTGAGTACGCAGTATGTGGAGCACGATCGTTTTTTATGACACTCTCATTTCCATTTTGTGCGTGAGTGTCACTGAAAAGGAAAGCTGAAGTTACGTAATGTAGAGGGAAGGTTGCGTTCTCTCAAGTTCATGGCGTTCATAAAAAATCTATATACACCCTCCACGCACCCTCAATCCTGTCCTCCAAACACTTTGTCATTCAGACGTCAAGTTCAAGGCAGTGTTGAGCAAGGGACTGGTGATGATTGACTTCATAAAGAGTTTAAAATAAAATACTACAAGCCGATGTTACCACCGGAAAAAAGGATTTTGGGTGGATGCACTTTTTCCTTTGAAGGGTGGCTCTTTAGTCATTTAGGTACGACATTTTATTAGGTGCGGTTTTTTTTAGTTTTCTGGTGACCAAGTCGGAACGTGTGGAACCTTCAAGATTTGCATATGGAAGAGCATATATATTTTGATGAGCTTACTAAACCAGCTTTGGGAGCTTCTTCCCTTCTTCCTTAACAAACTTGCCAGACCACATTTTCAGCTAGCAACAACAAAACAATCCTCTGACGACGAGGATCGTGTGTAATAATCATTACGAGGGAGCAACCAGGATAACATGTGAACATGCAAAAGTTGTCAGGATTGGCGATTTTGGCATGCATACGCGAAATATTACAGGAGAGTAAGCCTGATTTCCCAGCCTGAAAAATGGGTTTCACTTTCAGTATCAAAAGTGAAGGTAAAGCCGGTTTCAAAATTGTACCACGACCATCATCATGATAATGACTTTTAAGGTTGTACCACAATGTAATGCTCATATATAAAGAAGAGTGTTTGTATATGGAACGTTGTCAGTGAATCTGGAAACGAAAACCAGCTGGCAGCTTTTGGAAAAGTTGGACTTTTATGATAGAATTTTAAGCCTGTTTCAAACCGTAGAATTCTTCACATATTGAGAATCATCTCGTGTGAAGATGTGCATGAAGCATATAAAAGTATAGTTAATCCCAAAACCTGCGAAACAGGTAGAAAAGGTAGATATTTTCTCCAATTCGCGTTTCTTCGAATTTGGGAAGAGATGAGTGTACCTAGAAACACACTAAGTCAGTAACACATTCCCTGTGTGCTTTGTATTCATACATTTGTACAATTTACACAAACCTTTCCCTGGCTTAAGCCAAATTCCTTTTACAAAGCTCCTTGAAGACGTTCTCTTGCCTCGAGCATTGAATGAAAAAAATGGATGTTCGCCAATGGTTAAGAGTCTCCTTTTGAATTCCTTCGTGTATCTCGTTTCGTTGAAATGGAAAGTGGGATTTTTCGCTTGTGGCAGTGTCTCTCCGCCTTCATTTTGCATTTGCCATGCCACATTCTCGTGCATAGCTTAAGTCGTGTGTTAAAAGGCCTTCTGCCATTTTTTGTGGAGTGGTACCCGTGTGGCTCGTCATCTCCAAAATACAGCTCTTCTATAGCAGCTACACATAATCTCCAGCGAAATACGAATAGCAAGGTGCATTACTGGAGAACCGCATGAGGCGACACCTGCTTTCTAGACTTAATCACCGTCGAAAACGTCACTCTCTCCATCATTATATCAGCGTAGTGATTTTCGGTGGGGATTAGCGCTGCCAAATAGCACCAAGTCATGCACACCTCTGATGCTGTTCCATTCTCAATTCTCACAAAAAGTCGTGTGGTCCACCATCAAATCAAGAAAAAATTGCAGTCAACTATAGATTACCAGTTGTACACCGTGACTATAGCATCATCATCATGTTTGAACATTTTTATTTACTCCTCTTATGCAATATTTCACAAAATTCAATTTTTCCTTCGGTTTCTCTCCTTTCAAAGAGAAATGAGATATGAGAACTAGACCACACGACGGCTAGTTTCTAGATGATGATAGAGGTATGGTATTATGACTTTTTTTCTGTGAATCCTTTATAATTCTTGAGCTACTCAATAGATCGTTTTTATACAAGTGTATCTTTCTCACACTCGCGATCTTGATGATCTTGTTGATTGAAGATGAGTCTGAGAGTTGCCACGTATAAATCCACATTGCCTTTGGCTATAGGCCTTGTTCATTTTTTTCTGGAAAAAAAACTTGAAAGTTTTCTTTGTGAGCCTCCAAAATGAAATGTTTTGAAAATGCAGCTGCTGTCTCGAAACATTTTTCTTGAGAAACATGCAAATTACGGTGGTTCTTTTCTGTCAACTCAATATCCTTTGTAACCTTCGCTTTGAATTTACATCATGTTTTTACATAACATTTAAAATGGAAATTTAAAACATTCCAGATTCGAATAGTCGACTCGCCTTGAAATCCGTTGTGTGACTATGCACTTCCAGAGCTCCTGTTGTGGACGTGATCCACATGAAAAGAATTTCAGAGTATATCTCACTGTTGATGTGGACAAGTACATGGTTTCATTTTTTTTTTGCACTCGTTCCTCTGACATAAACCTTGTTCTCCACTGACCACTTCGTCAGCAACACAGTCGTGTGCTGATTCTCCGAAGTGCATAATATTATGCATGTCTTAACCAAATGTACCTTCTCAACTGAGCAAAATGTGTACATATACTCAATTTTTTACGCTGTTTCTATGCTATTCATATTGTCAGCTCTGCATCCTGTGCGCTGCTGGAAAAGATGACAAGCGACTCTAGAAATGTTACCACAAGTCGCAACTCTGTTCACCATTAAGGAATGGTACAAACGCGGCTTTTGTCCAAACACGACAATTGTCCAGAAAACACACTGACGATGTTGTTGATATATAACGAGTACGTTAGAGTATGAGGCTGCATACTATGATTAAAGTTGAAATCCCATATTCTATATTCGTGTGGAGCCCATTCGTGTTTGCTAATGGTGCACTCACCAACATCCACTCGGATACAGAATAACATATCCTCTCTCTCACGGTATCAGTATGATGAGAGCTTGAGATGATAATTTTATTTACGAAGGAGATAAATCTGAACATATCGCTACATACCAAACTCTCATATCCTCTGAAATACAATACACTGGAAAAAAGGAAGGTAGTAAAGAGATTTTTAACTGCATATTGTCATTACATCACTTGCCATTTTTGAGAACTATGTAATATTGTAGGTACGCTCTTCATCATCGCCGTACTAACCACAGTGGTGTTGTTGATTCATCACTTGTTTATAAAAGATGTGTATTACTGTGGCTAACATTGGGAAAAAGCGAAAGCTCTTTAATCTTATTTATGGCGGCCAGCCATATATTAAGATTGTATCGGTTGTCCGTCCGGCCGTCCGGCCGTCCGGCCGTATCATCGATAACTTTTGAACGCGTTG
>JAHZMW010004503.1:0-36612 GCA_027743745.1 Alloscopus bannaensis
TATGTCCACAAATTAGAGGAGATCATTGAAATGGTTTATATTGAAGGAACGAGATTTCAACAACTTTGAATAGGGGTCCAACTTTCGTTTTATAATCAAATAAAGTGAACAACAATTTCTTACTAATTTGAATTCCCAGGTGGTGTCACTTAGCTAACAATTAGAAGCGATTTTGATTAGCTGTTGTTCGAGTGCCACCCAATTGTGATTTTGTAAGGGATGTCGTGTTGGATGATGCTGGACTCGTAGTGATCATTCACTGCACTTGAGACTGAACTAGCGCAACCCTAGCCCAGTTTAAATTTTGATGACACAACCCGATTTGTCAAAAATGCAAGCAAACCAGGTCAACACTAGTCATTTTAACTGCAACATTTTACAACCACGGTGTAGACAAATCTTGGCTGGATTTTTGGGCACGGATATTCTCAAGTCAAAATAATCTGCGCTACAAAATACGACAATATATTCCTTTTATGTATAAATACCTCAATTTATACCTGTCTGGCAACATTTTCCTGTTGGACAATACAGACATCTTTCTTCAATCAAATACTATTTTAAACCGACAATCTCATGAAGCTACAGCTCAACGGAATTTGCTTCCATTGGATACTCACGTGATGACCCACCACGTCTCCAGGCAATACGCTCCTGCGACTATGAAACGTTACACTTCCAACGTAACATGATCGGATTAGCTTACAATTTGCCAGCCTTTCTTCCGCACAATCTTATAATTTGCGTATAGTAAAATATCCATCATCATTTTTCTACAGAGAGAAGGGTTATAAAAAACACTGTCCTTAGTGTCAAGTCTCTTTTTCCTCAAGTCAAAAATCAAATGCATCGTCGTCATTAGCACTGACAATAACCTCCGTCTGTTCACAACCCGTGTTCAAAATATCGCAAAACACAATAATCGTCTACCATTTCATCATTTAATTTTCTTGTCACCCCCAAGCCCGGGGAACTTGAGATCACCTTCCCTCATCATTAGCGAGTCCTTACCTGTGCATTAAAATTCAGCATTCAAGTACATAAATGGAAAACATCATAAACGATAGGATTTCAGAGAAAAGCACATCTCTCCCACTCTTTCATGTAACAGTAATAATATGTACTGTAATACGCTCGTAAAGGGAAGCAACGAGTCCGTAAGCTGTTCAGCTGCTTCTCTCCTTTAATACTCAAGCCAAAAAGGATGATAGCCAAGACGAAGTTTTTAACGTTATACAAGTGTGGTCTGAACGCTACAGATATAAGCTAACACACACTTGTTTCTCTACCTTTTAAAAAAAACAGACTCAAACTTGACTACATCAATATACTTGTCTATTATGCATCCAACAACTTACCATCTACGTTTTCGCTATCTCTTCGCTATTCCTACGCGACGATGAGTTTAGTAAGCTGCTCTTCATGAGCACAACGTTGTTCCTTACTGAAAATGCTTGAGGAAGAGAAACAAGACTTGAGTGAATGCGTGTTTGAGTGCGAGTGCCCCTCTCTCAAACTGAAACTCAACTTTTCTCATGTTTTGACTCTCTTCCTCTTCCAGTTCTCGTTCGTCCGTCGGTCCGTAATGTGCACCAGTGAGTTCTCTCTGTCCCCGTGTGCAGCATTCCCCAACATCACTCATCTTTGATTCCTGCCTTCTTTCTAGTTGCATCTTCGCCAAGGATATTTATTAGTATCGTTATTTCTCGTGGAGAGGTATGCACGCACATTGGGAAGAAATTTGCACACTCTTGATAAGTTGTACAGTTGCTGTGTCACTGTTCATGCAAAAGTAGGAAGAAAATGTTGAGGAAACTTGAAAGTGATTTTCTCCCGTAGTCCTTTCTCTCACAAACAGACGCACATTATCCTTTCAGAGCGAGAAAAATATAGGTAGCTTTATGTATGTGCATGGATAAATGGTGACTGTGTCAGTGTGGTCGGAAGGCGAAGAGGCTCAATCAATAAAAAATACATTCTTTCCTGTGAAACCAAGACGACAGAGTGAGCAAGAGTGAAACGTGTGAGGAAAAGAAAATTTATATAAACTTTTTTTTTCGCATTAAAGTCTTTCAAGAAAGACAACCTTTTCCTATGCGAAAACAAACGGAATGTTTGAAACCAAGTGAAAGAGAACCTGGAAAGTACATTTTTACTTAACTTTTTGTGTGAAGAAAAAAGTGTAGTGAGAAAGGTAATGGATGGGAGGAAAAAGGGGATAATGGAAAGAGAATGAATCAAACTGATTTAAGGTAAAACAATACATTAAACCTATGCATATAACTTATCCAAATTTATATCTTACAACAGATTTGCACAGATTTGACACATATCACATAATTATATCAATGTACGCATAAGAAAAACCCCATAAAATTTTTGCTAATTTGTAAGTAGTCCTCATTCCCGTAATGTTTTGTGAATACAATTTGTTTGCCGACAAAAAAGCGAACTGTAAAAATTCAAACATGAAAACGCCATAATATCATGACTAAAGTATCGGTGAACACAAAAACTATATTGCCAAGGTTGCCTGTATTATGACAAGAATTGGGAATAAACAAAGTCTAACTTGTTGAGGTCGTCCCTCGCGAACAGAGATATGGAGTTCAGTCCTACCGAAAACGACATTTTCATCAAACCTTCACTATTAAACTGTGTTGTCGTGCGGAGACATCCGTTTCATGTTGAGAAAGGCCTGTAATCAATTCACTCGCCTCTCTATCACACAATCATATTATAATATGCTCATATACCTCGGTATTGCTCCCCAATGTTTTGTCACTCATACCATTTTCTTTCTTTTCTACGACTGGAGGCACAGAAGGGAGCAATAATACTTTATTCCTGAATATTATTATGTGGAGAGAAAGTGGAAATAGAATGCCTCAACTCTCTCTTTCTCGTACACAGACACTTAATAGTATAGATTTGTGTGTATATTGTTTTACTGATTTCCATTCTTTCCGAGCACACAGTCAGTCTATGTGTGTGGAACAAGTAATAAATATTTGATCACATATTTTGTGTGTGGCTAATGGTCATTTTCCGATATCTATAGTCTTCATAATAAGTGGTGAGTCTGTAAGGTGATATACACAACGGCGGAAGCTATCGCACACCATTCTATAAAGGGATATGGGGTTTCACTTACAACATGAATTAATTGTTCCTGTCTCTCCTCATGTTTCGCTTGGCTCAGTAGTGGTACGAACGACGACACAAATCAATGCTTCGCTTTTCGTGTGAGCAAGTAAGTTTTATTTGCATTTTTGCTGTTTGTAGTTTATCTGGTGAAATCTACATCTGCTAGGTCACAATAGTTTTTACTTTCCGGAGAAAGCGGAGACGCGTATATGTATGTATTACTATTATTTTTGTTGTTGAGATAAAAGTCATATTCCGAGATGCTCAAAATGAGCAAAGTAATATTCATGAGAGATTAGACAAAGGAGGAAGCACTTTTTCAGCGTCTTCCTCCAAATATAATCATAAACGCGCCAAACAATAAGCGACTCAGTTTTCTTTTCTGACTTTCTATCTCACGTCTTTTCTTTGATTGCGGAAAGTGTTTTCGCTCACTCCCGTCAACACGGGGACGACGACCTGTACTCAAGGAAGAGTATAATTTATTTCTCCTCTGCTGGATTCTAAAGTCAAGTGGGCACAGATAAAGTAATAATAGTGGAGGGAGAGAGAAACTGGAGATGATGTATGAAAAAAAGCGGAGGAAAAGAAATCACGCGGAGAAACATGTGAAGCAATCAATAATTCATATCCGGCCCATAATAGGCGCTTTTTTCTTCTATTTTTTGCCAGCATTTTGGCAAACGAAATAATATGCCTTTTCAGGTAAATCCCCGTCGATTCGCAGCAGTTCCAAAGAGGCTTAAACAAATTTCATATTCTCTCTCTCTCTGCGTCCCACTTTTCCTGCTATCGATACGTCGGTATGTTTGAAACGTTGGGAAGGAGAGAAAGAGAAAATAAGTGCTTTTTTGAATTTCAGAGAGAGAAGATAGGATTAAATATTTTCTGCGTAGAAAACAAAAATCACAACAAAACGAGTAGGCCGAGAAATCATTTTTTTTACAGATCGGGTTCTCATTTTAGAGAAAAGTAAGTACGTTTCCCTTCTAATGTGTGTTCGTCGTGCTCGACACAAAAAAAAACGTATTAGTGAGATGAAAAAGAGTGGCTTTTCCTGTTTCACTTTGGTAACGTCATTATTGTGGGGAGAGATTTTGCGAAAGACTAGGAATTCAATGTAGGTCACCATTTTCATAGAATTCCTCGAACTGTTCATTGTTACACTTTGGAACTTTTCGAAGCCCGCACGAATATTATTATTCATTCCGAGCTCTCTCTTATTTGTTCTCTAAGTCTTTTCACATTTGACTTTGCGTCATTGTCAATTTAAAACTTTTCAGCTCAATGGAAGCGAATGAGAGCTCAGCACTCTTACAAATTCCCTTTCAATCAAGGATGAGGGTTTTAATTGCCTTGGCTACAAATGATTTGACTAGATCTTTGTAAATAGGAATAGAAAAAGGGATTTGATTGGCAATTTTATAAACCAAGTTTTTCCCCTTTCTTCCCGTCTCTGGAAGACATTCCAACAAATTTTCCTTTGTATCTCCAAATCAGAGAAGGCTACTAAAGCAACTCTATTTCTTGAGAGAGACCTCACATTTGAGGAATGCTTTCTTTCGGGTCATTTATTAATTAAACTATTGACGAAACAGGAATCTCTTCTTTGTCAAGAATAAAAAAAACTGTCAGCATAATAAATCACCTTTCACCAGCTCTCTCGTGGTCGGCTTTCTTTCGAGATTATTTGTTTATTTATGTGTGCGTACATGTGTCAATGTTTAGCTGGAGTTGCGGAAAAGACAGAAAAAACGAGAATATAAAAAACTCTACCGTCTAGAATTCAGTCGTGCTTTCTCTTCCGTTTTGGTTTGTCGCGAAAGTTGTTACATTTGTTTCATTTCTCTACCCAACTTTCTATTTTGTTCACAGATTTTCTGTTTCGTGAAGACAACCGAGAAAAAAAAATACAACGAAGAACAAAAGAAGACGAAGTGCGGCGTTTGTGATTGTTCTTTTTCTGCGAGAGAAAAAGAAAGTTTTTTTTTCTTCCTTTTCTCGCCTTCCCTCGATTTTGTCGAGTTTTGTGGAGCTGAACAAGTTTCCCATTTTTTCTACGCGGTGGTCACAATGTTCAAAGTTGAGACGACGGGAGTTTCTCAAGCGACTTCAGCCCTGTCGCTGAACGCACCGAGCAACTTTGACTTCGAGTTGAGTTTTTGTGATGACGGGACGACTGACGATTTATTCGACACGTTCACCACTGACACAACGTCGTCTTCGTCGACGACAGCGACCACAGAGCGGAATGGAGGAGTTGCAACGAGCAGCCCTTCAGGCTCTTGTGTCGCCTCCTCTGGGAGCGTGGTGGTGGTGGGGAGTTCCACCTCCGGCTCGCCCATGGAGACAGTGACGACTCACTCGACGGAAGCGACGGCTCACATCAAGATCGAGCCCGACGACCCTGACGTGACTATAGTCGGGGCTGAGCTGTCTGCGGAGAGTAGTCCCTCAGTGACATCCGCCGGATGTGCTAGTGCCATGGAAGCGTCTCCAGTGGTTCACGACCCGATGAGAGCAGGTTCCCTCCCTGGGGACAACAGTGGCGGACCTTTGGATAGCACGACGCCGAGCCCGACGAATCCAAACAACGTGGCGTCCTCCACTGGAACTCCAGCGAAGAAAGGTACGCATGAAAAATCCTTTTTTCTTCTTAAAAGTTCTGAATGTCTTTTTTATTTAAAAAGCGGGAATAAATCCATCACACAGAAACTCCATCTCCATTCAACTCCCACCGTTTTTTCTCTCTCTCGCCTTAGTGTCAACGGAAAAGCCTTTAATGACTTCTGCGAATATTTGTCTTCATCTGATGCATACAAAAACTCCACGCTCATTTTCAATTATTTCATTAATCTTATGTGATCATCATTTAGATTGGTGGAAAGTTTTTTAAAACAAAAAATCAGCTTTTACCCTTTGTTTCACAACCTGTGTGTAGAAAGAGGAGCAGTCTTTTTGCTCTGATTTAAGCCGATGTGGTTGTCTAGTCTTCATTTTATGCTTCGTTGATTTCCTCACTCTTGGCAAAATGGATCTCATTGTTTCCTAAAATATTGAGCGCAACATTCCTCCTAGTCTGGAGGCATTTGTCACCTAAAGAATCCTGCACAAAAGTGGTGAAACTCAATTGACTCTTTGTCTTGACAAAATACCAATACCACTCTTACTAATCATAGATGATAAATTGTGTGTCGACATAAAGTTTCATAATATTTTCCTATTTTCCCCCTTTTTTATCGGAGATAGACAGAGAGACATGATCATTTTGATAGTTTTCAGAGAGAGAGAGAGTCATCCCAATGTCTTCTGGGGACGACGAGCGAGTTGACGAGTTTAGAGTTAAATGAGGCTTTTAACATGTAGATAGGCACTCAATATTTGTATACATTCATCTTCACCTCGCATCTCACACACATTTCTGATCGCGTCGTCGTCTTCTCCGAGTGTGCATCTTTGTGTTGAACCCAATGGTTCAATGAACCATGGAATAATCGTGGTGAATGAGTAAGTAAGAGAGAGAGAACAACTTGCGAGAGAGTGCAAGAGACGTTTGGATAAGGGGGAAGAAAGGCAAGTCAGTTTTTAGTGAGGGATTGAAAACAACAAGCGAATCGCAATCTCCACACATGTACGGCATGATAGAGATTATATATATTATACGCAACGGAATCAAGTGAAAAAAAAAACGTTTTGTTTGCAGCGTAGCAAATCAGTTAACCGAATGAGGTTTTACTCGAATCTTTCTCTTTCTTATATAAAAGTATAAATCTGCACTCATTCATACATCCTTGTCAAGAGTGAACACATCATTTAGTTGGAAAATCATGAATGTAAAATCAAAATATATTATTCTTTTGGATAAACGACCATCTCCTTTTGTCGTCAAGTCCATTTAGTGTCGACTTGAGCGAAATCGGCAATGGTGATGATGAGATGACAAGGATTGGGAGAAAATTAGACAGTTTTAACGGTAAAAAAATGTGGACAGGGAAAGCGGTGCTGTTCTACGTTTTAGCTTGGTTATGTGACATTTTTACAAACATGTTTCTAATCTACTTTAAAATGTGGCAATGGATAAGTTTTTAAATCATATTATGTGCAGTCGTGGAAAATACGTTGACTGGATAACAAAGGAAAAATACATTTCGTAGGCGACCCACATTTTTACCCATTAAAAAAATATCGTTTTCCTCTCTCTCGTATCAAACTCATCTGATTTTTTCCCATTTGTCACCCGAAACATCTGTTGCAGCTTACCAATTCTAATCAAATCTCCATGCTCAAGTCTCATTATCCATTTTATTTAAAAAGATGATGACTTTTATGAGGCTTCCTTCTAGTAATGAGACTTACACAGAGCTTAATTAAAAGCTGGACTAAATCTCTCTTTCAATTAGCGTTCTTTCTTTTTTCTTCCTTCCACAATACTTGTAATCCCATCCCGTTTTCCGTGAATGCATCCCCAAGCTATTGTGGACTCAACGGGAATAATCCGTATCAAAAAAGTGCTCGCTATTAGGACGAGAAATCCTTGAGAAACATATCCTGTCTTCAGTCGTCCTCTCAAATACACTCATTTTCCTCCGATTTTCTTTTCTCCCTAGTATATTTACACAGATATGTGGGCTACGATTAAGATAGCGGTCGTAAGCACAAACTCGTTCATCTCTGAGCCTATCTGATGAATGACAGTTATATTTCACAGATTACTAATCAACAGAGAGTTACAAAAGAGAAACTCGCATGCGGGCTCCATACACAAAGCACTTGTACCGTAAAACAATAAATATATAGCTTTGAAAAAAAGAGTTTAATTTCAACATTATGTAATACATGAAAAGCATTAGAGAAAAGGACGTGTTGATGTCTTCATTCTAATTTTTCCTCCTATTCAATTACACATTCTGTGCTTTGCTCCGCGTGTGTAAAAAAAATCTGCACGTTGTTTGAGCTATGAGCAATTTCCCCTTAAAAATCCATAATGGTCTCAAAACGAAAGAGGAAAACGAAATGGATCCGAGTAAAAATGAAAGATTCTCTCTGAGAGTATATAGCGGTGTGTAGACTTTTAGCGTTTGATGATGAGCAAAATGAAAAGAAGCATGTTTTTTTGAGCGGGTGCAGCATCTGTATTACTCGCATCATTCACATCATCATCATCACACCAACAATAACAAGCTTCTCAGAGTATCAACATGAGGATCTCAAGAAAACCACTAGTTTTGGTGGGTGACGGTCATTCAACCACAGACACTGTTTTCCTAAATCTTCTCTCTCAACCAGCTGCTTTCGCCTTTGGCTTCGGCGCTCACACAAACACGGGCTCAGTAGTTTTCGCTTCCTTCTTTACTCAGAGAAGGAGATCTCGTTCACAACACATTTTTGTGGGGGTTTCGCTGTGAACCACGTAGCGCCATGAATCCAGAGCCACATGCTCACCCTTGTTTTCGAGCCTCAACCCCGATTTTTTTTTGTCGAACGAAAAGAAAAAAAATGGAATGAAACAAGGGGATTATCATGATGGTAGAAAGCACTAAATTAAAATGCATCCCACTCCAGAAGAAAATGATCGCGACAAAACAGAGAGATTAACGAAACGTAGTCACAAATATGATGTACAAAGAAAGCATTCAGAGTTCAACTTGTTACAATCGAAGTTTAATTTTTGTCCGTATTTTCTCTCGGAAAAAAGTATCCCTTGTATAAACTCACAAGGGGAAAAAAGGATGACAATAGATTCATCATAGACAACACCATTATCATCATCATCAGTGTGTCTGTCTTGATTAAGACGGTATCACGAACAGGAATGAATGAACATTGTCATCGTCTTCGTTTCCACAAAAGACGTTGGTTCATTATATACAAACGGTATATCGGTACTATGAGCGCATACATTATATACCTGCTATTCCTCTAAAGCTTGTCTATAAGTGTGCGAGTATTTTTCAGCGTTATTTCTAACGTGTGTTCATAATCCCACAAGGATAGAGAATTGTTGATGGTTTTCTTGCCGGTTTAAAAAAAAGTTTTCTCTGTGCAAAGAAAAAGTGTTGCATTGTAAGTTATAGCGGTGTTGTGGTGATTACATGATGAAGTAGTAGAGAGAGATGACGACTTTACCGTTCTTAATACCGGGAGAACGGAATCTTGTCTCTGATACTCTTTGTAGTACACAGGTTGTATACCCCCGACATTCTCGCCGTTTTCTTGTGTGAGTGCCACAATTAAATGGCGTTTCTCTACAAGAATGAAAGGGAGTACCGCTGAGAAAGGAGCAGTAAATCGATATAATGCTTCATTATTTTTTTTATTGTGGAAACAACGAGCGTGCAGGCTGCTTCGTTGTGGGTAGGTATTCTCTGTATTTTTTTACCGAACAATGATACGGGACTATGTATCCGTATGCGTTTTGTAACACGTGCATTCAATTACTTCGCTTATCCTCTGAGAGGACCCTTTTGGTAGCGCAACAAAGTCTTCATTAAGCGTTACTTAATTTGAATTGGGGTGGATGTGAATTTTATTCAGGGATTTGTATGCACTTTGTTAGTTCATGATGGGGCTATGGCCTCCCTTAACGTTGGTGTGTGTGTGGCGTAACATAAACATTGTGGCGACAAGTCGCAGTGATGACGACGGGTCAAAAGGTTGATCGTTTGTGACATGTGATCATTGATGCTCATAGGGAAAACGATTACTGAAATTACCACGGAGAGTTTATCAGCTTGTGTGCGACAGAAAAAGCTTGCATAAACTCCCAACTTGTTTGATTAACCCTTTCCCTGTCTTTCAAATGAGATATGAATATGTGTACATCCAATCCAGTGCATTTTTCCAATACCCGTTTTTATCGCAAATAGATGACAACTTTTCCTCGAAAAAATTGCAATCATACACACCAGAGAAGATTGGCGAAACTGCCAGCAACAGGGAGATAAGTGGGAAAGATTTTTTACAGACATCTCTAGACAGATCGTCGGAAGCTATCGTCTACAAAACTAACAACCTTTGTTACTGTTCATATCATTAACAGTGTTTATTCATGTTTTGACATTTGACACGAAGAAGGAAACCCCTTGCTACGATAACTGATTGATACAATATAAATAAGAACTGTAGGATATTTTTTGCACATTTTCTAGTCCCGAGTTTTTATTTATTAATTACGAGTTTATAGCTACAAAAAATACCGATCATGAAAGGCCGCACACACACGCTCGTACAAAACTGCATCTTCTAATAACAACAATGCATTTTGATACATAAAAACGATATTGTTTTTGGAGGGGGAGGAATAGCACATGCTCTGCGGCTCTCATCGTAGCGGTTTTGTGGTCATGATGAGAGAAGAAAAAGGAATACCGTAGAGAAAAAGAGAGTGAGAGAGAAATAGAAAAAAAAATTCAACATGCGTACGAAAAAGAGAGAGAGACATCTCAAAGTGTGTGTAAAGTAACGTACTTTTCTGGCTGCACACACACCAAGTGCTTTCGTAATAGTTGGTAATGTAGTAAAAAGGGAAACAGACACATACAAAAGGCTTTCTCTGTTGCCGGTTGATGTGTGACTGGTCTGGTGGTATGCATGGTAAGCAATCAAAGTGGTGTTTATACTCCTTCTGCTGAGGGAGAGAATGATGAGGATGTTTTTCTACGAGCTAGTTGCTCCTGATGTACAAAAGATACACAAAGTTTATTGTGGTCGTCGTGTCGACTCATGCTAGATAGAGATTACATTTTTTCCGGACAGACGTTAGTTGCGAGAGAGGGTCATTCAACCAGAGCTGAAATGTTTTTCTTCATCTGGCCTTGAAGAATTCTTTTTTTTCTGAAGAAGGAGGGAGAAGAGGAAAAAATGGGTCCCGTTAGGATTACTTCATTTTTCTCCCATTAAAAAAGGTGGGTAGGATAGATTAATGTTACTGCTTTTTCTGAGAACAGGTACTCGTACCCGAGCGCATGTAAGAGCACATGTACCAAACTTTAGTGGTGAGCAAGTGAGAATGCAAGTCTGGCATTTCTTTCTTCTCTCTTCACATGATATGCGTTGAGTTCTTGGCGTAATAAAAAGAGGCACAAAACCTGTATCGTTGTTGGATAACTTTCTGACGAAGAAAAAAAAATCACGTCTTTTTTCTTTGGTCACTCTTGTGTAATCTGTAGGCAGTTGGTGTAGATGACAAGAGGGACGCATAAATATACGCATATAACAATGGACGAAATAAAGGCTCATCCCTTCTTCAATCTTGACAAGTACCGGTTTCAATTTTTCACCACCGATTAAATGATAATTTAATGTGATCATCGACGTTTACGAAACTCTCAAAAAGGATGACGACGTTTGCTTCCTACCTCAAAAATCAGAAGGCAGTTCTTCAGAGATTTCGTTGCTGAGGGAATTTTATTTAAAAATAATAATGAATACTAATTTGTGATTGAGTGGGATCAATGGGAAGCCAATCGTAAGGAAAATATTGATGAGAGAAGAGGATCAAATTTCTGGAGAGTGTTGCACCGCTAATCTATGTTTTCTTCAAGTGAAGCAGGAACGGCATTAATTTTTATTAATCCTTTCTCAGAGCTTATGCCAACTTTTACATACAATAAATTCATCAATTACAAAAAAATATTTATATCCGAGAATATACATAAATACGGGGCTTTTTCAATTTCTGCCATCTTAAAAGTGGTCATCACTCAAGTAACCAGAACAGAAGAAAAAAGGAATGAATGATGATTACGATGATGTGTGCACATCTCTGTAAGATCAAAGAACATACCTTTGTGGGTTACGGTATTTCTTTGATTTCGGGCAAAAACGCAAAGCTCTTCAGTGTTGATCCTCGCGCGTTTTTGCCTCCATCCAAAATTGTTACAGGAATATCAAAGAATTTATTTTGGCAGGTCAAGTCCGTCTGAGAAGGAAACTCAGAAATGCTTATCACTCAATTTTTATACCTTTACCATAATTTTACAGAAAGAATGGCAGTTGTAATGTAGGTGTGTCAAGATTTTGTATCACCTCACTCTCTATTTTTTTTTGTTTGGAGTGAAATAGCAGTTGCTGTATCGTTGTTGATAAGCATCTTAACCAAGTACAGTCGGCTTTCAGCTACACAAGGTTTATAGATCAATACGGTAATGTGAGGAGCGTAAAAAGTGCAATCATTCATTATTGACTCTAATCTCTTCTCAGTCTTACGGAACGCGTTTATAATGATGATGATGTTGGCTGATTTCCATCCGCTTTTAGAGAGAATTTCATGATATCACCTTATCTTGAGAACACAACACAAACACACTCTCTCTCTAACCCAGTGCACTCGTACATACCAGAAAAATGCTAGAAGACAGTTTTCTTTTTTAAAAAAATGTAAATTATCACTTCGAATGTCGTCATAACGCTACTGTACATTTTTTGTCGGATCAGAAATGATAAAGAACAGCTCACATTGGCGTGTTCAATGTTGCCTCATATGTGGAATATAACACCTCAGGGGATAACGGGAAAAAATATATACCTCTTGAGAAATCCGTATCAATATACGTAGTTATTTCCGTATGTCTTCACCGGAATTTGTTTGTGATTCAAAACGACTTGTGAATCTACCTGTGATTTTCCATATTACTCTGAAAGTCAACAATTTCATTCCACCGATACACAATGAGCCGGCGGACCAAGTACGACCAAGATTTTGACGTAAATGTGTTTATAAATGTTTTTGCCAAACCACTATTTTTAGTGACAAGATTTCCCTCAAATCCGTGTACTAATAATAAATATCAATCGATTTAGGTGACCGTTATTGCAAAATCTGACGGAGGTATACGGAAATAGCTACATATTTATCCACCGTGGATTGATAAAGGTGGATTAAAGTGATTTCCTTTATATTTTCTAAATCACTTCTCAGAAGCTCACAACAGGTCTCTCTTGCAGTCATGTCGAAATGAAAGGGATTTTTTCTCAGTTATTAAACATATGTGACATACCGGCGTCGTCAGTACCGTCATCGTCGTCGGCCTTTGTGTTCAAACTCTTTTCCCACACCGTGAAAAAAAATGTAGGAAAACTGTTTTTCTTGAAATTCTCACCTTTTATGTAGATGATGGGTTTCTCACAAAAATTCTTTCGTTTGCAGTGTGCATTACTATTTGCATCCATCACTTTAAAAAAAATCATCCACCTTTCAGCGCAAAGCTCTTTTTTTTACCTATTTGTTGTAGATGCAGGAATGCAGATTATAATTTTCTCTCTTAAAAAAAGTTCGTCGAACCTCATCGAGTAGACCTTCAAGGTTCCCATTGTTGACGTTTAGGAAGGCAGCCTCTCACGTTTAAATGTGTTGAAAAAGCCCACTTCTCAGGACATATTTACTCATCGCCCATTTTTTCCAGAATATTTTGCTTCCGCATACATTAAGGGTCCATACTGGAGAGCATCATTTTTCTTTAGAACTCCGTTCTCACAAAAAGTCATTGTCGTCGTTCTCAGAGCATCGGGATCGTTTAGAGCTTTGCTCGTTGAAGGGAACAAAATTTGTTTAAGGGTTCGTATCTCGCAGAATGTAATTTTGTGTTGTGGTACAAGGCAAAGATCTCCTTCAAGGCCGTACCACAACACACAAATCATCTTTTGTTCAGTTTCGGTGCACAAACTGTTTTTTTTCTCTCCAGGGAAGCGTGTAACATTTCATTTTTATACACTTGTCTCCTTTCTGGAGAAAAGATATTCCATAAAGTTTACCAAAAAAATACGAAAAAATAATATTGATTGAGGTGTAATACTTGCATCCCCAACCAAATTTTATCTTCGACGTTGTGCTCATTGAAGACAAATAAGCCGAGAGTTTGGAGAAATCATTCCCAAACGTGTCATTAGCATTCAGATTATGCCACTGCAGAGGAGGGAGAGGTGTATCATGAATATTTCCCGCATTCGTCGTGTGTAAGTGACAAAATTACAAAAAGTGTGTCTTCTCTTGTCATAATATTAAGATGACGATGATGCTTCTTAAAAGCAATTATTATTATTTTACACTTTGATGTGTGCGAGCAAGTCTGTGGGAGGGCGATATATGAGAAGTATGATTGTCTTTGGTTTCATGCAACTCCTTTCGAAATATATTACAGTTTGTCAAAAGACGTGTGATGAGCTTGACAGGATTTTTTTGTCAACGGGCGGTACACATAGTGTCGTGAGATACACTCGAATGGAAGGAGAGAGAAAAAATCTTTAAAAAACATGCATATAACCAACTAGAGACAGAGAGACCACGGAAGAACAAATGTATAAGATGCAGTCACCTTTTGTCACCAAAGAGAATAATATCCTGTGTACACATCATTCACAGCGAGTGTACAAGCTCAGACTGAAAAAAGTATGCTTATTACTATTACTGATTTAATTTTATCGTTCTCTCAGAAATGATGATGATCTGCTGTGTGTGAAAGAGATGACGACGTGAGGACAAAGATGATGGTGATCATTACAGAAGAGCGACTATGTTTCACTATAAATGTACATGTTTCACGCGGAATCTATGGATATGCAAAAAAATGTACATATGTAAAAGCTAAATAGAGGAAAAGAGAAGACACAGTGAGAGAGGCATAGGCCGATGAACTTTTTACACACTCGGCTCACACATTTCCACACACACAGAGAAAGAGAGAATGTAGTCAGGATTGGAAGTAAGGGAGGAATGTGTGAGGAGTTTTGGTTGCATGATCGAGTCTCTTCCCTCTTGTACAAACATTAACTCTGAGTTATTACACGAGGACAGTTGTGCCGTTGCGGAAAAACAAAGTTCTCTCTCTATGCAGTTATATCACGATCGTCGTCATCACATCTTATATAAGAGGCTCTTGCTCTTGCATATTTTCAATTAATACTTACATTTTTTGTACAGAAATCCAGATAGCTTGAACCCCACCAATAATACGAAACAATGACGTCGACATCATTTTTTTTCTGAGTGTGTAGGACGACGTTGTCGAGTTGGTGTAAGTCAGGTTTATGGAAAAATTGAAAAAGCTCGAGAAAACATTAAGAATATATATTACGTGTACTTTGTTTTCTTTTGAAACGGCCTCGTTGGAATACCTTTTGATATGTGTGTGTCAATAAAAATTTTCATGATAACATGTTTGCTTTCTACTCCCTTTGGAAGAGAGTTGTAAAGGTTCCGATTTGTGTTTAGTCTTGTTTCCTTTCAGTGGAAGGAACCCGTAGTTGCTTTGTTCTGTAGAGAAAATGATGATAAAACTTGTTGTTTTTGTTGTTTACTTTACCATAGCGCATTGTGCCTGGCAAAAAGTGTTTTCATTTTCCGTCGTTTTGCAACTAATTATTGAGAGAAAACAACTTATTTCCAGTGATGATTCAGTAGTCTCTTTTCCTTCCGACATTGAGTGTTACTCCCGTCGATTTTTTTTTTGTTTTGAGCCTTTTAAAAGTGTGCTCTTTTTTTGACAACTCAAGAACCACGTCATCGTCGTCGCACACTTTTCTCAAGACAAACACACTTTTTTCTTCCTTCCGCCGCCTCTTATTTGTCTCTGGTTTTTACGTGTCAAACGTGCCGATCGGGAGAAAAACGTGTTTTTCTTTCGCAGATGAAAATATTATGTGTAAAAGTAATGTTTCCATTAAATATTAGACCGTCACCAGTAATGATGATGTGTTGGAGAGTCACGAAAAATGGAAAAAACGACGTAAAGGACGAAGAATGAAGACACAATCTTCTCCACTTTGGGTGATGCGATGATGAGACATCGGTGTGACACGACTTTTCGTGGTTGCGCAAGTGAGCCATAAAAATATTAATAGTTTCCTCATAAAACGTACAATGTCCTCATCATCACCATCAAAATAGTAGCGTGTATCGTCGCCAACTACTTTTGAGGGAATACATAATAATATTTCGTTTTCATCCATTTTTTTGGCCTAGTTTATAATGACGCTTTTCCTTTTCAAAAAAAAGAATCGGGAAGCTAGTTCTCTCCAACTGGAACAACATCATTATTGACGTTTTCCAGTCATAAATTTGAAATTGAATCCTTTGATCTTTGCACCAGGAAGGCAACTATTGTGTTTCTCGCATCCGGTTGCATTGCGCAGGCGTTTTGCGACGAACGTGTAGAAAACAACGTCAGCTCCTTGTTTGTCGTGAGATGATATCGAAAGTCGTACCTCCTTAATTTCGATCCGAAAGACCACACCACGACGACGCTTCCCCCTCTTCATATGAGCCTATAGTCAAACACGGGGTATGAATTCATAAAACGTCGGAATGATGATGATGAATTTGTCATAACTCCAAAAAAGTGTAGAGGTCATTGGCAGAGCTGACTTTTCTCTCTCAAGTAAGGAGTGATGATGAAGTGTGTGTTTGAGTTTTTTTTTTTGTTTTATGCAAATACAAATCATGCAAAGGACTGGCTAAACCTGAAACTCCTAAAAGTCTGCGCTCCTCTCTTACTCTATCTTGTCTCCTTTGAAAACTCTATGAAAACGATGAGGCTACGACGATGGTCATGACGAGGATGATGGTAATAGCAAACGAAATGAGTAACGTCAAAAGATCATGCATCCACTGCCTCTCACCAGGTTACAGAGACTGGCATTGTCAGTCCCACACACGCACAGTTATCAGTCACATAAAAAAGGACCGGCAACCACGTTTTCCTCTTGATCAGCTACACCGTTGTTGCATCAGAATAAAGCTATGTTTTGCATCATCATCGCGACAAAGATTTGCAAATATATTTCTACACTTTTCTGCTACACGCTCCAATTTTCTTCTACGTTTTAAGGTGCTGAAATGCAATGGGAAAGGGAGAAAAGCCTTAGAACATTTTTTCCCTGTGTTATTATGCTTTACCGTGAATTGGAAGATGATTTACAAAAGAAATGTCAAAAGCTTTTTTTTCTCTTTCCAAAATTCTTCGAAAGACAACAATCGTCGGCAAAGACTTCGGCTGGAATACTAATAATAATACAAGGGACTCGAATTTTCATGGAATGATTGATATTGATATATGTATTCCATTTGACAGTCTCTCAACTATTCCCCCCTGATTTGATGTCTTTTTTTGGAAAAGACTTGAGCAAAGAGTGTGAAAACTTTTCTTTTACGAGATCAATAACTGTCTAGTCACTCGCAGAGTGGTGCTTCGTCAATAAACTTGGGCACACATGAAGTTGTCTCCCTTCGTCTTCATAATTGTTCAACAGTGGAAACGTCTTTCCAGAGTCATTCCCTCTATCATTTGCTGAAAACAACAAGCCACCCAAAACAGGTGGGGGGAAGGGGGTTTGATTTGTAGTCGTCAACAGCAAAACTAATTATTTTATTACGTCAAGTACAGTCCTTTTAGTGTGATGAGGTAACCAGTTTTCCACATTTTTGGATCTCCGTTGTATCCTCTAAAATATTTCAATTTTCTTGTTTTTAAAAAAAAAACCCAGCTCATAACATAAATACGACGCCCATGCATGTGTGAATCTCTTTGACAAGTGAGTTTTGAAAGCTCACGTCCATCCAAAATGTGGAGAATTTATTCCATATTCCGCAGTCTCAGCCCTATCAGAGTCTCATTGAATATCTCTAAAATTCTCTGTATTCCTCTGAAGCCCTGCTGTGCACACTCAAACACGGCTGGTTGATTAACGGGAGACGAAAATAGCATCGTCAGAAGAAATCTCCGCTTCACAACATCAAGCCAATCCTCTCTGGCTTTCTGATGTAACACAGAAAATCTAATGAAAGACCACGACGACCGCACTAATTAAGGCTTGTATGGTGCGCGTATTATGTGTCTCGTGTGTCTGTGTATTCACCGCATTTCCCTCTGATTCTCTTTCCAGAGTAAAAACTGTAGGAATTCTTGATTACACAAAGCACAAGGACAAAAAGGCAGTTCACAAATCATCCCGCACAATAACCTACGACCATGTATGAAACATTGTAAAAATGTTCAAAGAGGCAGGGGGTTTTCGCATTTAAAGCCTTTTCGGTTTTTTTTTAGTTTTGTTTAGTTTTAAGAAACTTTGTTCATACAAAATTACGTGTTTGTGCAACCCCCTCTTTATTAATAATAAAGCACGCCCAAAAAAAATTTAGAGAGACTCAAGTGAACGTGAGACTTGTTACACACGGTAATGATTCCTTGCGACGACCACAGGACAACGTATTTTTTTGTGGGGGCTGCTGAAAAATGGTGTTGTTTCTTACGGACGCCATTTCACCGAGAGCGGAACACGTTATGCAGATATTATGAAACCATCGAGGATTTTCCGTTTCCTAATCATGCGAATGGTAATCGGCTTATTTTCTTCTAGAAGGAAAAATCGAGTTCCACTTTCAACGAGTTTCGAAGGCATGTGCAAAGCCGTACAAGAAGAAGCTGAGCTGGAAAGCTAAAATAAATTGGTAGAACAACGTGGTGGAATGTGAATAAAACGTTGTGATGATGATACCCTCTTTCTCCTTTGTCTTGTACTGTGCGAGGATGACAATACACTTTACATTACGCCCTCACGTTTCCAAGCGTGTGGAGCTTCTTGCATTTATCTCGAGTACAAAAAAGCACGCTTCCCAGCATTGGCGGTGTGTCTGTGTAAAGTGGAGGCGAGTGAAAGTATTGATTTTACTCAGAGAGAAAGAGGAAGGGATTCCATAATATGCTGAGTGGAGAAAGTCTCTATCCTTTCGAGACACACTTTTCCTCTTATAAACACACTCAACTTTTGCGTAAACTCATTTCCCCAATTTCCTTCCGGAATACTTTCCCTCTCGGTCGCTCTCTCTCTCTCTAATCTATCAGTAATTACAGAGAGAAAGTTAGAGAGCATTCAATTTTTTGGGCTTAATCATATTTTTAAAATGTCAAATTAGCCACAAGAGTGAGTACCTTCTGGCAATAAAAAAAAATGTTGAAAATGAGAGCAAAAAGAAAGAACGCGTGTTTCCATAATGTCCTCAAACTCATATGAGTGATGAATTTTATTCCGAGAAATTACCACGCAAACCGTCTTGTCTCCTGGGGTCTTTGCACCCTTCCTCATGGAAGGAGCGAGTTGCCTAATTCAATTGTCATTTATATGATTAGAGATTAGTTGTGCTTCTGGGAAGCGTGCCGTTTCATGTTGAACACAAACTTTGGGAATAATAAGGCTGCCATAGTGAAACAATATATTTCGCGAGTAGGGAAGTGTGACTCCTGGAAATTTTGTAGGTCTCTTGAGACAAGTGGAGTGAGAGCATCATGCAATATCTTTTTTGTGCTTTCATTCACTTCACATTTTAAAATGACATTCATCGTTTCAAACTCTTTTTTTTCATTCGCATTGCATGCAGTTCCTCTTGATCAGTGAGATGAGACGAGAATTCTCTCCGATTTTTTCATTCACTTCTTTCTCCCTCTTATTAATTAATTTTCATCCTTTTGCTGTGTCCATAACTGACGGGGTGAATGAAGCGAAACACTTTGCAACAATATTTGCCAGGTCAATCTCCTTATGCAAGAAACCCGAACGTACGCCTTCTTTCTTGCGCACACTTAGCAGAGAACGCAACTCATTGTGTTCTCCACTTCTCGTCTCAACGAGTGATTTGTGTGTGTTGCGTGTGGTGGCAGTGCCACCAGAAGAGTTGTAAAATAAAAATAAAATAATTTGAAAGGGGGGAAACAAACAGGGAACAGAGACATGGAGGAAAAATCGTTAATTCTTTCACAAACACATTTTCCAAGCCAGTAAAAGCAACCCGGAATATTTTTTCAAGGAACCAAACGTGTTACTCTGGCATTTACGAGCAATATAGAGCACGCCGTAAAAAGAGTATTTTTTCAAACAGAATCAAGCTCACCTTGCTCTCTATAGCTCAGATGGAAGAAATAGAAAAGTCATAAATATTTTACATCATTTTCATCATACCCTCATATCATCATCATCTTACCTCTTCTCTCGGTGAGCAATTCCCATCTGAAAAAAATCGCATCTTCATCATGATCATCTGCTCCAAAGTAAAATGAAGTCCGCACACAAACTCACTCCTTCTCTAAAAGCTGTTTCTCGTCGTATTCAATGACTCCTCTCTCATCTATGACTTATTAGTATTCCAAAAACGGTGTTGGGAAAAACGAGGAACTTGAAAATCTTCCCGTGTCTCTTTTCTCGTCGTCCCGTCTTCATCTTTCTTATGCATCTCCACACGTTTATTTGCATAACAATGCAATATATCATCGAGGGTGTGTGATAGCCAAAAAAACGAGAGAAATCTGTAATCGATAATAGTCGTCGAGAAAGAAAACGACTGTCAACCAGTATGAGAACAAGAAAGAAGAGAAAATGCAAATATAGGTATATCATCTCTTTAAAAAAAATCCTTTACCACGACTAGTAGATAAGAGTGACGGAAAACTGTTCGGACTTATAGAAAAAAACGAAAAAAATCTACTGTTAGGCAGCTTCCTTCGCTTTTTTTGCAAAAAAAAAGATGCGTACACAACTCACGCACATTCAGCAACATCCATCTGTATTCTCGTTTCGCCAAGTGTGCTAAAACGTAGAGAACAAGAGAGAACTCGTCTATGAAGAAAAAAAAATGAGGGAGATCCTCAACACAGGTTTCTCACAGTCCTTAGCCTCGCACGTTAGTCTACGCTCCCTTTTCGCGATATGCATGGGTTTGCAAACGGTTTCTCTGCCTCTCTCTACGATTTTGCCAGACAACAAGCGGACTTTTTAGTTGTACGTGAAAAACAAGTGTGAGCTTGTGTAAACGACGGGATCTCCTTACACACCACCACCACACGTAAAATCCTTGTAACGGGAAGCAAAGGGAAAACGATGTACGATTTTACTGTATCTTTCTCTCTCTTTGGCTCAACTCCGTTTTTCCCACTTGACTGTGTGTTTGTAACTCAGAAAGCTAACGAAAGAGTAGTAAAAAGTAACGTTACAATAATGTACAACTCACAACAAATTTGTGAGAGGCTTGAGTGCATCATGCTTCAATGTGGAGAGAAAAATGTGCATATTTTTTGACAACGTTAATTGAACACTTTTCCACAACACCGCTTGTTTTCTCGAAGAGAGGATTCATTGTACAAATCAGCGACTACAATGTAATTTCTCGTCTGGGTGTGATCATGCTAATCCTGCCCAACGATTTGCACTGAACACGATGCTGTGATGATGTAATGTGCAAATTGGGAATTAAAATGCGAGAGAGAAAGAGCCTGTATTGTCCGTTGATTGTTTCGGTGTTGAAGAAAAATAACATTAAAATCATCATCACGACACGATGATGATAAAAATGTAAATGCACACAGTCTCAACGCGCAGGGTAGGCGTGTGTTTCTCTGTGTGTGAATAGGTTCGGTTTTTTTTCGCGTTTTAATATGAAAATAAACGGCTTCTAAAATAACCGGTTGCACAAATGGCTGTAGTACAGACCTCAGCTACGGAAAACCGATTTGCGTGAATACTTCTCGCATAATGTATACATTGGTGTTGTAGTGGTTTGCGTAAAAGATTACTCAAAAAAATGTACGAAACGGGGCTGAGTTATAAGGATTATTTGCATTAACTACTTTTATCCACTTGTATTCTCCTTGAGAGAAGAAAAAAAATGTCTTGAAAATGGATCCGGTATATACCCATCTCCTCTCTTCAATATATTTAATATAAGTACACCACATATAATGTATATTATCGATGAAATTATTGTGCAAAAAAAAATTTTCTCTCAACGGAGATATTAACGGATTGCTTGATAGTTATGATGGTACAGCTTGAATGGATGTAAAAATAAAGTTGCTGCAAAAACTCTGTATCTCTGAGCCGCCCGCTTTTCGTATTCTCCTGTCTTGATGATTTACAGCGCCATTATGCATGCAAGTATAATGCAAGCTATGCAAATTTCCTTCTTCATTGTCCGAGCGGAGAAACATGTAAATTGGGTACACTTTCCTACAGAATGTGTGTCCACTTTTCGGTCGACAGTGACAGTTATAGAGGAGGGGACGTGCTTGGCAAACTCAGTTTCAAATGTGCTTTACATGCCCATTCCCTGTCTCTCCCGATGACCACACAATACACTCGTCGACGGAAAATGACGCGAAAAAGGAGGAAGAAGTTATTGAAAATGGGAGAGAGAGAAAGCGAGTTGTTAGACTTATCATTTCTCTTTGGATGAATGCTTATATAATATGCGGAGGATGGACTGTGTGATTAAAGTGCAGTGACCCGCTGTTCAAAAAAACTTCACAGTATGACATAACAATGTCGTTGTACTTCTGTCTTATAGCGCTTTTTTTATAAACTAAGACGGAACATTTTTTGGTGAACATTACTAATTTTTTTTGTCTTTTGTTGTCACAGAGACCTACGCGGACTCCAACAACTCTGGAAAGTCCTTCCATCCCTGTCGCGTTTGTGGGGACAAGGCCTCAGGCTATCATTATGGGGTCAACAGCGTACGTTTTTATCGTTTTTACTGTTATTTACCGTTAATTAATTAATTAAGTGATTAATTAAGGTATGAGAATACATACGGTTAACAAAGAGCGGTTGGGAGATGAGTTGGTGAGTGACTGACGTCGTTTAGGGATTGGGTTGGGGGAGTTATTAGTCCGGCTTGCTTATAAACTGTTTCAAGTTTTTCTTCGATAAAATGCCAATGCCAAACAGATTAATTGTAGGAGATTGTCTCTCTTCAGAGAAACAATGTTAATTGGTGGTTTCCATCGCATTGTAACGATAAGCCAAAATTTTCCAAAGTGCCCCTTTCAGTAGCAGCACTCAAAGTAAAAGAAATGCCGACTTCTGAGGGTATTGCTGAGAATAGTGTTCAGATTAGCTAACCAACCTTGCCCAGGAATAAAGCAGAAAAATTGACCGTCAAGATCACACACACAGGGGTAAGTCAGTGATCAGAAAAAAACGTTCGAAACCTGGCTGTAGATGTATGTAAAAAAAACGATAACACTCGGGAAAAACAGTAAATCCAAGTGCTTAGAGAAACTTGCTGGATATCGGGTACGGAGGCATTGCTGGACGTCAACAATGATAGCGTTAGTAGTTGCTTAGTTGTGCTTTTGAATTACGCTAACACTTTATAAATAACTACCTTCGCCTTGCAATTACAGTAATTTTTAATTTGTCTGGCTATTTTTGAATCATCCCTTATAACATACAATATATAATATATAGTCGTAAATTTTCACTGCTAATGTAGGTGTTTGACACTGTCTTAGGGCAGGTATTTTCGTTTTGCAAATTATTACGGCGACGACATGTAAGTCTAATCTAATAAGGAATTATAATGTTGCTTCATCCTTGTTTGCAGTGTGAAGGATGTAAAGGCTTTTTTCGTCGAAGCATTCAGAAGCAGATTGAATACAGGTGAGGTGACAATATTCTGGAGCATGTTTTGCCTCACAAAGCGCAAGAAAAAAAATCATGCGAAAGATTTGGAGCAAACTTTATTTATCAATGTGTGCTTGCGTGTGATTATCTCTCCTTTTTTTCTGGGTTCCATTCAAAGGTGTCTCCGGGATGGTAAATGCTTGGTGATCCGCCTCAATCGAAACCGATGTCAATATTGCCGATTCAAAAAGTGTCTGGCTGTGGGCATGTCACGGGATTGTAAGTGGCTTGTGCACTCCTCCTGTGAAAAAATGTCATAATTTATGGACTACATGACTTCATCGTGTTCTATGATACCCGGAGAAAAAAAATAAATAATAAGCGAGAAAAAAATGTGTATGATGTGGATGGCCTCTGCATGAATGAGCATGACTGTTGGCACACACAGCATGCCAATTAAGCGTTCTCTCTCTCTCCAAAAGAAAATGATGTCTAACTGCTCGTTTTGTGTGTACTTGTTCTCTCTTTTGATGACAGCGGTCCGTTATGGTCGTGTGCCAAAGAGGTCCCGTGAAGCGATAACCTCCGCAGAGGCGGATCAGTCTTCGTACGACGGCACATCACACTCTGGCTCTCCTGGATCGAATACGTCGTCCGAAGGGTCAATCACCTGCGGAAGTAGTAGTACTTCGTCGAGTACTAATTGCCACGCTGCTACCACCACCACGTCTGCCGCCGCCGTTGTGGCTGCCACCACGACGAACGTCAACAATAACAGCAACTTGAAAAGTACAAGCTCATCCTCGTCATCCAGCAATGGCGGTGGTGGCTCCTCGGTGGCCAGTGAGACGAACAATGTCGTCTCGTCCACATTTACAAATAACTTGAACTCCCTTGCCACGATCGTCTCTCAAACTCATCTCCACCACTGTGTCTACACTCAGGACAGAGTTCGTGACATTGCACCACGAAAACTCACTCTGGTAATTAAGACCCGAGTATTTTCCTCTCCTTCAATATTTTACTGACTTGTGCAATGTTTGCTTTAAACTCTTCAATTAATGGGCGAGCAAAGAGGTTTTTCAATAAATAAAAAAAATGTAAATGGATGATACGAGGGTTGACTCTGTGGTGTTTCGTCTCACACAGGATTTGCAAGAGAACAACCAAGCGATACGGGTATCCCTGTTCTCTGTCTTGTCTCGTGAGATGCTCGCTTCCATTCAGTCCGTTGTCGAGTTTGCCAAGAGGATTCCAGGCTTCACGTCCCTCCCCCAGGACGACCAGCTCATTCTGATTAAAACAGGCTTCTTCGAGATCTGGACGGTGTATGTCGCCCCGATGACGACGAAGGACACGATAACCCTGTCGGATGGACTGACCCTTAGTCGGAAGCATCTCGACATTGTTTACGACGTATAATAATAATGTCACGTATTACAGCACTAAATGTTATTTTAATGCAGGGTAACCACAGTCTTGCTTTGTTTCACAGTCGGAATTCACATCATCACTCTTCTCCTTCTGGTTGATGTTGTCCTCGTGGATGGACACGGAGCTAGGACTGTTGTCAGGAGCTTGCTTACTCTCACCTCAGCGACAGGCGTTAACTCATCATTCCGTCAACCTGCTCACGCACTCGCAAAACCAACTCATCGACTCGTTGAACAAGACAGGGATTCCCTCCCTGCTCAACGACTTGAGGCGGATTGGCACGTTCCACAGTGACATCTTGGACTGGTACCGCCAGCACTGGAACCAGTTGGTATGTCTGCCCCCGCTGTTTGCCGAAATTTTCGATATTCCTCGCTCCGTCGAGGATGAGACTATGTATAACAACTGAAGACGATGATGATCCCTCTCGGAAATTGAAGCAACTCCATTGTGGAATACGCTGTCATAACCGCAAAATTTTTGGGGAAGAATTGTTTTGTTGAGCTGGAATTTCTTTGGTCGTCCTCACTCAAGTGTGTGGAGTTCACTAATCATCGCTGTCGTCATCGTAGTCATCCTTGTCATTTATTAAATGGGTTTCTTTTATACAGCGGATGTATGTACGGAGTTGTGCTGGAGGGAGAGTAAGAATTAATGATAGTCACTCACATCGTACACCAATTTCGCTGCTAATTTATTTATTTATTTTTGTTGATTTTACAAACGTTTACTCACCTCAGTTTGAAGTCAGGTTTTTCTCACTCCAAAGTTTTCCAATTTGTCTTGAGAATCCGGGAAACTTTTGAGCGTGTAGTAGTAACCTTCAAAAATATTGTGTAGTAGCTAAAAAACTTGATACACACAACATGAGCGAAAACAACAAAGTTCAAAGTATCCTATTTTTTGATAGTTTTCGCGTGCTGTTACTCCCTCACTAATCGTGATGACGGGGGATGGAAAATTTGATAAAAGTTCACTTTGAAAAAGTCTGAAAACAATTAGTCTCAACAACCTTGACAAAGACAGCTCAGTAAAGTGTGTTGACGTGTGTGCCACATCAAAGCATTACTCCGTCGTTTATGCCACACGCCGACGTACAACGCGCTTTGGAAATTCTCATGCTTTCTCCAACATTTCACACACAAAATCGTTATCCTACACGAGCTTAAAATATTTCATTGTAGGTAGACGCATTTCGTAGAAATCTTGGATTTTTTTTACAACCCTCCTCCCTATTTTGTATGTTCTTTAAAAATCTCATTATTGACCCAGTGAAAAAAAATTTCGAATGTGGGAGAAACCTGACGTTATTACAACCAAGTGAGACTGTCGACAATATCGTGTTGGAAGTATAGATTATTTATAGCTCCTTCGAAATCATATCAGTCAGGATCCGACGGTCGTATAGATGGACAATACAAGAAAAGATGGATGATGAATTGTCAAGTGTTTTCTTACCTTTTGAAGCGTGTGTTTGTCTCAGCGTTGTGAAAAAATGGAGTGTACACGATATTATGCAAGCGCCGCATTTTAATCACACTCATTAATAATATCATCCTCAGCATAGAGATCCTTTTATATTAGTCACTCACACAGGTCTAGTTAGCTTAAGTACATCAGGTTTCTGTACAGTAACTGTTATTCGTGCAAACTACTAGGAAGAAATATTGATGTGTGTGTGTAAATGTACAATATGATTAGGTATACTATAGAAGCAAAAGTAACGATAGTTAAGTGTTTTATATGCGTAGAAGGAAAGAGAATAGAGATTTTAAACAATAACGTAAACCGGTATAATTGTGACTGTAAAGAAGACCTGTAAGCGTTTTAGCAATGTTTCTAATTTTAAGTCAACAAGTTATAAAACGAGTAGAATATGAATGCGTTTTATTAAGGGTAAATGTGATGATGCATAAATCAATATGTAGATCTGTTAAAGAGTATATCTATACATAAATTAGGTACATTTTATCCTGATTGTAACGCTAATGTCCGGTAAAAGAAATGGATGTGTTGTTTCTTTGTAGATGTGATTTTTTGACTCGTGTGTGATAAACTGAAGGTTTTTGCAAAAAAAAGGTTAGTGAAACGTTAAGCTTGAGATGTAGAAATGAGGGGACAACTCGAATTCACAATCACGTAGTACCTACACCCCCGTCGAGAACCCGCTTATCAAACGAATATCACGTAAATTGTTGACAGTGTGCGCCATCAACATCACCTTTTTGCTTTTGTACCTGGACTCATGATTCCTCCGCGTTTTCACTCGTTTAGTTGTCATTATTGTAAGAATAAAACGTAGATTTGTCAATCAGCAAAGTTGTGTGAGAAACATGTGCGGGGCACATCATCTCCAAAGTGTATCGAAAGAAAATATTTAGTTTTTTTTTCGTATAATAAGTTGCGAGCATCTTTGTGGCATCTTATCGCCCCTTGGATTTTGTGATTTGTCATTCCGAATACCTTCGAAGTAGAGTGGAAGTAGATAAGCGTTGCGAAGAGGACACATCACAATAAAACTATATAGAGCGTCGGTTAGCAAATTGTGTATGATATATGCAGCTGTTGTTGTGAGGAAAGACACGAGCAAAGTGGAAATATATATATAAAATTTTAATTCCTTCCACATTTTCCAACCCACAAGCAAAATGTGAAGTAGCTCCTTTTCCTGCCGAGTAGATTTTTATACTTGTATAAATTTAGCGGTGAAAATATTAATCAAAGCATACACACAAGTATAGGGAAATATACTCGCAGCAGGAATGCCATTGATTGATATTACAAAACGTAAAAGGTCGTAGTAATCGTAGTCTAGTTAAATACCGAAAAATATATCACGGCAGTAGTCTGTACTCGTTAAAGATGAGGAAAGGTTTGAAAAAAGAACGAAAAATGATTCTTAGGCATGTATGCATTTGTCAGTATGAATGTGTTGTAAAGATGGTAGAAAATTTTGGCGATGTGCAACTAGAAATAATATAAACTGTAGGGTAGTGGCTTTGAGTAGTTAGTTAAAGTATAAATCATCTAGTATATCGTGGATCATGCACGTTATAATCGTGGATTCAGGGGCCAACATAGAAACAGAAAAAAATCATATTTGCGAAGGAATACAAAGTGAATGGCGATTGTGAAAAATTTGCTTTCATAGAAGAGAGAGGACACGAGAGCGACGGATTACTTACACACTAAAAATGAGTAGTAGCAGTAATAACTAGAAAAGTATACAACTATACTTACGTTTAGCAATTATAGGATCTTACATTACGTCAGTTATCATCGTTAAATTTTTTAGTGGTAACCAGGATGAGTTAAAAAAAATTGTGGATAGGTGAAACGCAGGGAGTCCCAACCTCAGGTCATTTGTGAATGTAAATATTACGTAGTCGTGAGAAAAAAAACAGTCTAACCGTCAATGAATGAAATATAACAATTGTCGCGAGACATGCATGAATGGATTTAACAGTGCATAACTTTTGACAAAAAGTCCTCTGTTGTCAAAGTACCGGTAATAAATGTGTAGTGATATCATTCATCCATATAATATATTATTATTACATGTATTTTACACGTGTTTGTATATTTCTAAATATATAAGAATAGGCCAAGGATGAAAAAACCCTGTAACAGTGTGTAGAGAAAATGTCCACTGTGAATTTCATGGATAATTCCAGATATTATAGATGTAACTCTGTGTCAACTCGCGGCGAGCGTGGTGACATTCAATAATTTTACGGTAGTGTGATTTCCAACAATTACATAGAAATTAAGAGAACACCTGAAAGCAACCATGTGTGAATGAAACTTGTGAACAATTTAAAAAAAACTCCCGATTAAATTAATAAATTAAATGTACAGCTTTTCATGCTTTTATGAATGACGACGGGTAAGCGTGATTTGTATGATTTGTTGTTGCGTGAGCACAGTATGCGTGCGAGATATATATACATATTATATACAAAACATATACTAGAGAGAGATATATTATGAAAAACTCTGTTCTTGATGTACCTCGCTAACAGATTTTGAGGATGTGAGACGATTGTGGAGAGAAAATGAATAAAAAGTATCTAAATATATATGTTTGTAACAATATTTGTTTCAAATTATGGTTTGTGCCCACCATATTTGCATTTGATGAGTACCTAAACAATGCAAGTTTTGATGCAAGGTGAGAAAATGCAGCAATGCCTACCACGCCAAATGAGGTGCAAATAAAGAGGAAGACAACGACAAGAGGAAAGAAAAATCTAAATCAATCTGGTTTTTTACTCCCACATATTCTTCCTCTCTCTCTCACTCCCTCGCGCCCGTTTCATAAACATGGAATTATATAGAGACAACAAAAGATAATCCTTTTTCTTTTTAAACTATACTTCGTAGGGTTAATCACTGAAATACCATTGTTTCATTTAAAATTTGTTTTTCAAGTTTCTCTCTTTTTCTCTACTAAAAGATGGATACTTTCTAGCTTGTAGTGTGTGTGTGTTTGTTTGTTTATTTATTTTATATAGTTGAAGGGAATTCCATTTTTTTCTACTCTCTGGCATTTCTTAGAAGAGGAAAGCCTTGATTTCGTCGTATAACACCAATACAAGGGCACCACCAGTACCACGGAGGACGTTAGAGAATGCACCCTTGAAGAAAGCGTTGCCACCTTCGTTCTTGTAGATCTTGCCCCAACAGTCCATGGTATTCTGTGAGAACGCAGGGAGAAAGCGTTATAAATCACGATTACGTAATTGTGAACAGTGAAAAGATTCGTTCTGTTTTTTTTTTGGTAACTGCACTCACCAATTAGGATAAACGTTCTCATCAGTCCTCCAGTGGAAGTACCACTACTCAATATTCAACACGATAATTATTGGGGCGCACCTGTAGATAATGATACCCTGAACGGATACACCGAAACCTCTGTACAAACCAACCAGACCGTCAGTTTTGAAGATCTTACTTAAGCAGTTACCCAAGCCAGTGAATTCTCGCTCTCCTCCAGACTTGCCGATGTCAGCAGCCAACCTGCGGTAAAGTAACCAAGAGAATTTTCAAACTTGAATTCAAAAACACTTTTCGTTGTACATTATGTAAAGGTGTTTTAAACTTGAGTTACCGTGTTCGAGCGAAATCAAGGGGATAGACAAAGCAGAGTGATGTTGCACCAGCAGCACCACCGGAGGCCAAGTTGCCCATGAAGTACCTCCAAAATTGAGTGTTCTTGTCGACACCGCCCAAAAAGACTTGCTTGTACCTACACATCACAATTTAGTTGATAATTTAAGTCATTTCACGTGCTCATTTTTTAAAAGGGGTTTGTCATCGTGTGGAAACGCACTTATCCTTGAAGGCGAAGTTGAGCGCCTGCGTGGGGAAATAACGGATGACGTTAGCCAAGTTACCACGCCAGAATGCTAGAAATCCCTGCTCCTTTGGAATACGAACGAAGCAGTCAACCATGCCTGTTCAGAAGGAGAAAAAATATTACAATTAACTATTGTCAAATCCCGTTTTCACCTTTTCCGTGTAAATTAATATATCCCATTTAACTAACTTCGACTGAAATCAAGATCTATATTTCTAAAACTTCATGCCTCTTTATGTTTCATTCATTAGATTCCATGTTTTCCAGGAGATTCTATTTTATTCCCCATTTCATCCAGTTGTTCACATTACTAGCTGTGTGTGTGTCAAAATACTTTTCTGTAGTTGCATTTTTTGTCGACTAATGTCGACCTTCGAAACTCGTCGTAAATAAATGCAAGCACCCATTGCTGCATGACTGCTTGTGAAAACCGAATACCGGCAAAAATCTATTCAACATCATGCATCTTTCATGCAATATTTCTGTATGCAACCTCTCATGATATTTTACGAACCCTGATTTTCTCGCCATTGTGATCCAAAAACCCAGTGTAGTAATCAGCTACATTGAGATTTATGACATATTATACTCAGCATATCGACATTTAATGTAGGACAAACACCCTCTTGAAAATAGAAGAGTACTCGGCGACGCTATAACTCAATGCCAATTAGAGAATCCATCAAATTTGTGTGTTCTTGCGTAAATTCCAACTGCGAGAGTTGTATTTACGACTTTTTGTAACATGAACCAACCACAGTTAATCACGTCGCCGGTGATGACAGCAGCTATCTGATTCAGTAAAAAAAACCACTTGAATTGTGAGCTCCCTTGAGCTTGCTCGCTTATCAAGTTATGAACATGGCTTATCAACTGACATTGAAAAATCTCATTCCTCTGACTCTCTCTTCCATTATCTCCATGAATCCTCCTGCCGGACATTTCTTCTTCATTGAATATTAAAAATGCAACTTCATCAAAAGCGAACAATACGAGTTGTGGAAAATGATGCAATAATTGTCCTCTCTGCTACTGTTCCACGAGAGTGCGTTCTTTTCCATAATGGCAGATACCTTACCTATGCATTATTCATGCTGACTACACGGGAACCATTTTGCATACATGACCCTAATTGCAAAAAGTATGGCAGGAGGCGATCATGTTGTTGTGCGTCGAAGTTATTGCAATTCTTTACCACCACTCTCCGCACTCTCACTAGAGCGCTCCTCGCGCAAGAGTTTTCCTCACGGTGGTGCCTCTTTGAAAGTATTAATAGCCCGCAAAAACTGCACACACGCAGCGAACCTCATCTCAAGTCGCTCTTCAAAAAAAAAAACTTTAAAAACCAATCCGCACTAAGAAAACTCTTCAAACAACATCCTTTACTCAATTCAAAATCATAATCCACATCATCAACATAAATGCTGAAGAAAAAAAAACCTTGTTTCAACCAAATCAACACATGGATCGTTACAGTTGTACATAAATTGCGGGCAAAATGGTGATCGCATTCATAATAATCATCATCACGTTCTGCCATGACACTTTTGTCCCTAGGAATCACACGAGGTGGTGGCGGTATATGTACCTAAGCATACTACTGAGCGCCACCAAATGCGTTAGGAGTCGTGAAATGCTTCATTAACTCCATTTAAAAAGCTTCTACTTTTCGGGGGTTGGGAGTATATAGCTTGTCTCCTGGTGAGGCATTAAGAATGTCTTATACCAATCATGATGACGACGACATAATATACTACAATTTAGAGTTATCTCGTGTGAGCATGGCTTTCCTTCAGAGAGAGAAAGAGGTGCATGTGCTAAGCGAATATAGGTCACCTGTATGGCAGTCGAACAAGAAACGAGGAGGCCATACGCCGCACATAAGAGAAATACAATACTCGCACATACTCCCAGTGTCTCTTGTAACCCATTTGTATGGAATAGATTAGACTCCCAAAGTCTCTGAGTCTTCCAAAACCAAAGCCTTTTCGCTTCAACTTCAGCTTCCAATGGAAATGGAAGAGAATGTGTGAGAAGATGCATTTACAATTCATGGCCACATCAGACACACACCCGACTGCCAACTATGCTACACTATCAACTCAACGACAGCATGGTGAATGGTAGTTTAGCCGTCTCCCTCTTTTCTGCTAAAACTTGGTGCTCCACGACTTCTTCTTGGGAGACACAGTATTATCGGGAAGGAGACCCAAAAATAAGAGTACAATCCTCCCTTTACTTTCTGTATGCCATGCAGTATTTGACTGCCTATATAACTTTTTTCTCTCTACCGCACCGGTCTCTTTAGGCACGATCCTCCCAATAACCCTTTCCACACAACCAGCTTATGCAATACGAGGAGAACTCACGAGACTCCTTTGATTTCCACTAATACACCTATCACTTTTTTTTTTGCAGAGAGTACCATCATCCCTGTCGTTATATCAGAGAGAAAAGTATGTATCCAATATCTTGGGGAACATGGCCGCCTTTTTTTCTCCATTCTTACTTTCTTTCACTCTCTCATCAAATCAACTGATCAGTTGATAACCACAAGCATGTGATCATTGAATAATATCATGGATGACGATTGACGAATCAATTTTTAAAGTCTTTATGTCACACGCGGACGAAAACTATGCGAAATGTGAGAGGACGTACCATGAGAAAAAAAATCCTACAAACCTAACGCCTTAGCTCATTATGAAATGATGGGCGGCTTATATGGAAATGCTCCGAGGTACTAAAGTACCTAAATTGTTTAAAGGTCTGTAAATCGTAAAGGTTCACTCACCCTTGTATCTCTGATCGGCGGCAATCTGCTTGGAGGCATGCTGGACTTGAAGGAGCAGCTTGACACGCTCGATGGGGGCGACTGCGGTTTTGGAAATTGCTGCGGAGATACCTCCGGCAACGAAATCCTTCATAAAAGAAACTGGATCTGTGATACCCATTTTGAAGCTGGTCTTCTTGGTTTTCCCTTGTTGTCTACTGGAACAAACAAAAAGAAATTGATACTTAGCAGAGCGCTACAATCACGGGGATTCACCAATTAGTTTCAACTAGGTACGCCACATCTTTACCACGATTCTCAACAACTTTCTTTTGAGTTTCGGCTACTCTCCCTTAAGTAAGAGAGAGAGAGAAGAACCCACTTGAAATCACCCAATTTTTTGTACTCCAATTTTGTACTAACGAAACGTGGTAAAAACGTGGCGGAAACGACTTACGTTGTGGAAATAAAACTGGAAACAGATTAAAGTATGAATGATTTTTTTTGTTAGAGAAAGCGTTTTAAATTGACTGGAGTGTGAGACCTTTTTTGGTGGAAGAATAAAACGCGGAGAGCCTCCCAGTGTCTGGTGTTAACTGGCTGCGAGAGAGTTGACGAAAGGATCGAAGGAAATGGCTTCCTTGCTCAGTGCAGCTCTTCTCTCCTGCCTTTCGGCCTTTGACGTCGACGTCTTCGGTGTACACTGTTGCCATGTTGTGCTCACATGATACTCCCCTAGCTTCACTCCAATCCTCCAATGCTTCAGCTGAATCTCGCCTTTTTTTGGCAGGCTTCTCTGTGTCCTGGCCTATCTTCGCAATATCTCAACCACCATTCTCTCTCAGCGCTGCGCATTGCATTGAGCAAGTTACCCGTTGGTCTTTGGGCTCCGTACTTAATATTGTCCCGAATACTCTGATATATGGGCTCTCTTCCTAATAAAATGTAATTCACAATTCTCTCATGCTTTTTTCTCTCTGTACGCTTTTTAAACTCGAAAGTATTGGGAAGACAAGGCGAAAAAAAAACTTTTTGTGACGTGTTCACATCATCCCAAAATTCCATCCATCTTATCTCTTTTTGGTAATGCTAAATGTCCAGGGAGTGACTGGACAATGGGCACGCAGCGTGGTGAGTGAAGCCCCTGAATTTTCAATGCAACATTCGTCATTCTAGAGACACATACAAAGGCACATTGTCCAGAATTTTTGTACAAACTCATTACAACATGAATTATTATGTGAGAATGAACGACATTCGTCGGCATGGGAGAAGAAGTTGTGTGTGCATTCATTCTGAACGAGATTTGCGATGATGTACGGGGACAAAATCTCGATTCCACAATTGAAGCATGGAGATAAAAAAGCGATTGATGACGAAAAGTGATCTTGTACTCATGTTCATTGCCTTTTGACTTTTGATCCACATCATAAAAATGTCCGTTTCTACTTCCTTTCTCAGGTCAGCTTGATATGTTTTTTAATGAATCAAAATGACACTTATATGCACAGACGTCCTTATACTTATCCAGAGAATAGAAGTGTGCCAATGGTACACTAGGGTTTCTCAGTTTTTTAAATGCATTTTCTGCAAGGATGAACCTTGCACCTTTGCTCTCAAAGAAGTAGCGTATACATACATATATTTCGGCATAATTACCTACCTTTGAGGTGGCACACAATATACTTCAATATAAGCTCATGCAATGGACATAGTGAAGGTGTCTCTTCCACAAAAATCCTCTTCCATGCCTTCCTCTCTCACCACGCGACAGCACACATTCGAGTTGGACTTTTACATCGAGCACAATCTGGCATCATTCAACTACTTCCACCACCTTGTCCCCCACCACTAGAGGGGAACATATTATATCACATTGGAGTCTCCACTTCTCTCTCTGGTCGAGCAACGTGACTGTCGGAGCTTTCACGAATTTCATGAAAGGAAGAAGGTTCTCGTGGGGCATCCCACTTGACTAGAAGCTCTCAGCACGGACTTCCACCTTCAAAATGCATGCATCACTCCAATGAAAAATGTAACGTGAGGCCGAGTCCCTCGTCGCTCGAGAAGATGGTATGAAAGGACCTCGTTCTCCGTACTCAATTACTGAATCACAAATGCAAAGAGAACTGTACCAAGAATTTAGAGGGAGAACACAGCAAGATAGGAAACTCATTCTTGGCAATGTTTCCCAAACCATGTAGCCCACTACATGTGAGCCCGGTCGACCGGCGAAAAAGACGAGAGGAGACGATGTCCTCCGAGAGACGAACTTGACTCATCATCACCACACACTTCAATCTCTTCAATATACCAGTTTATGCATGTATATGTAGCTCTTTTACGAAGGAATCTTGCTGAAAAATGTGCCGTATTATGGGATATGGTTTGCCGGTGGGCACCATGTGAACCAGTGAAGAGCACACTCAGACCTCGTCGCTCAATGTCCGAATTTGCATAAGAGTATTGCATAACACTCACTGCCAAGTCACAGTAACATCTGTCTCTGCCTCCTCAACATATTAAAATGAATCTTATCGGAAGACTGCATCCTTTTCTTACCGTATGTGTCCGCATGTGGATGCAACCGATAACCTTCCGTATAGTCGGGAGTTATAAAATACGGTTTTCGAATGGCAGCATAAAAAAAAGAGATTTGCGTGCGAGAGGAGCAAAAATGATTCTCGCTGAGAATTGAAGAAGAGAGTAAAAAGGAAATTTTTGCATTGCTAAAATATAGGCCACAATTACACTCGTTCAGCCAAGAGAGAGAGTGCACATTTCCCCACTTTTTTTGGCATCCACTCATATAGCGTCATCTTTGGGATGGAAACGTGCTTGCAAATACGTGTTACTTTTGTTGGAAATAAACGACACATAATTCACAGAAAAATGCAATGGTAAATACATATTGACGAGGATTTTTTTGGACTCGGTTTCCTTCTTTGACTCTACTCCGTTGATGGAGGATGGTTTTTTTGCATATGATTTATTTAGTCTTCACTGTTGTGTGCAATGCCATTTTTTGAGTTGCGAAATTGTTAAGAATTTGGGTGTTGAGTTCAAGGATCTGAGTACGGCATTGTCGCTCGTTTCTGTGTCTGAACCACAATGTGTTCCACGTGGACGCCGCTACTCCTCTCTTTTTAATTCTTCACTGAATATTTCTTGTGACTGAATTTTTCTGATTCTCTGAGACAAATTTCATTTAAACATGACCAAATTACATATCCATTTCTACAAATCTGTAAAGCTGGATTGGAGGTTTAACAAAAGCATGGTAGTAGATTTTTGTGGTGATAATGATGAATGTCAGTGTAAATTTAAATGACAAAAAGCTACCACGTCACGAGTGAAGAAGTGTGTGTGGAAACGAATTTCAGATAAATCCATCATTCACAAATACTCTTTTTCAGAGGGGTCGGCGTCTGATTTTCGAAACACGATTTGTAGAAGCACCATTTAGTGGAAAGCATTTAGTGGAAATTTTAAGTAGTCGAAGGGTTTAGTAGTG